>CAJHQP010002206.1:0-91484 GCA_905132765.1 Moricandia arvensis
TCGGCCGTCTTTCCTTATCCTCTTGATATCTCCATCTCGCATATTTTCTCATCGTCTCAGCTTTCATGTTTATCCTTGGAAAATTTATATTTATCCATTTTCCGTTTTCTTTATGACAGCGAGTAAACCTTCATTGAAACTTGGGCCTTTTCTCTTCTTTTTTTAAATCGTAAGTGGGCATTCATCGTGTTTTAAGCCATTTCAGAACATTTTACGACTTATGCATTTTACCATTATTTTCGGAGAAAAACGTTGTTTTGTTCGATATACATTTTCTATATCGTTGGTCTTTATGAACTGAACTAAATCAACTCATTTAGTCGAGGACAGGATGGTGTTTAAGATAACATGTAGCATCTTGTCATTTAATTTGTACTTTTACTAGAAAACATGTATCACTTGTTTTATTCGTAAAATCTCAACGGAAACTCCGATTGAGACGAAACAAAAGACATTTTGATCGAGATTCAAATAAAAACATGATGAGAGCCATGTGGGGGGGGGGAGGAGGATTTTTTTGGCAATAAGATGAGCTCTGTGGCGATGAGGAGCATGTGTGTGGCGAAAAGAGGAGCTTTGTGGCGATGAGAAGAATGTATGGGGTGATGAGTAACTATGTGACGACGAGAAGGAGTGTGCATGGGATGACGGGGAAATCTATGGCGACGAGGTGAGATATGTGGCGACGAGAAGGAGTGTGTGACGAGGGGAGCCTTTCCACTCTTCTCTCCCTTGTCCTCATCTTGTTTAACCATTATGTATACTTTCGTATTTTGGAAACTTATTCCTTAAGTATTTTCCACATAAACTTTCCAAATTTTATCTCGTAAAGTTGTTTCCTATGAGATTCTAAGAAATAACTTTCTTGCTACTTATCAGTATAACTTTAAAACTATCTTAGATGTTGATTTCGAGATTACTAATTTTGACCCCAACAACTATCCCACCCATGATCTGGAAATGGCTGCGGTAGTGTTCGCTTTGAATTAGCGATCATATTTTTATTGTGCCAAGGTGCAGATACTTACGGATCACAAGAGTATTAAGTATATATTCACCCAGCCTGAGTTAAACTTAAGGCATAGAAGGTGGATGAAGTTTGTGGCTGATTACGATCTAGACATTGCCTATCATTCGAGCAAGGCCAACCTGGTGGCCGATGCCATGAACCGGAGATGGGAGGATGTATCATACGAAAGAGAGGCGGGTGAGCTGGAAGTAATGGTTAGGACTCTGCACCTCAACGCATTGGCTGGAATGGGTGAGCCTTTGGGTTAGTGGGAGCAAATCAGACTGATTTACTTACCAGGATTCGCAATGCGCAGAGATTGGATGAGAACCTTATGAAGGTTGCATCCAATGATAAGACTGAGTACCAAACGACGAGTAATGGTACTATCTTGGTCCATGACCGGATCAGTGTACCCAATGATCGAGGATTGATGGAAGAGATTATGAGAGAAGCTCATACATCTAAATTCTCAATTCTTCCGGGTCTCAACAAGATTTTTTATGATCTAAAGAGGTACTACCACTGGGTACCGATGAAAATTGATGTGTTCCTACTTTTCAGCTCGTTAAGGCCGAGTATCAAGTTCCTAGTGGATTGCTTCAGAATTTACATATTCTAGAGTGGAAGTGGGATCATATCACAATGAATTTTGTGACCGGTTTCCCATGACCATGAATAAGAAGGATGCGGTCTGGGTTATGGTGGATCAACTGGCCAAGTCAGCCCAATTTCTAGCCTTCAAGAGTACAGATGGTGTTGATAAGATTGTATGTAAGTACATGCACAAGATTGTCCATCTACATGGGGTTTCAGCTAGCATTGTTTCAAATAGGAACTCACCATTCACTTCTTATTTCTGGAAAGCTTTCCAAAAGGCTTTGGGAACAAGCGTGAACATGAGTACAACCTATCATACACAAACGGATGGGCGTCCAGAACAAACCATCCAGACACTGGAGGACATGTTGCAAGCATATGTCTTGGACTGGGGTGATTCTTGAAAAAGGCACTTACCCTTGGTTGAATTTGCTTACAACTATAGTTTCCATACAATCATAGGCATCTTGCCTTATGAATTGTTATATGGGCAGCCATGTCGGCACCTCTATGCTGGATCCAAGTGGGGGAGCGTAGCATGTTGGTTCCAAAGATTGTGGAGGAAACAACCGAGAAGATCAATATCCTACGGGATAATATGAAGGAGGCACAAGATTCCCAAAAGATTTATGCGGATAGGCGCACAAAGGAACTTGAGTCTGCGGTTGATGACTAAGTATATCTCAAGATGATCACATTCAAAGGTTGGATAAGAGTTTCTGGAGGAAGAAACTAGATATGATATACTTGGGTCCTTTTAGGATTATCTAGAGAGTGGGTACCATGTCATACAAGTTGAACTTGCCAACCGAGATGGAAGCATTTCACAATGTGTTCCATGCCTCCCAATTCAAACATGCCTAATAGACCAAGACATCATTGTACTAGATATTCTTCCTTATAGGGGTAAGAACCTAACCTTAGGGACAAAGCCGGTTCAGATCGTAAACATGATGGAAAAAACAAGCAAGAAGAAAAATACTCAGATAGTCAAGGTCGTTTGGGAATGTAATGGGAAAGAATAAATCACTTGGGAAAAAGAAGCAAAGATTAAGGCCGATTTTCCTAAGTGGTTTGAGAAGTTTGCAATGGATGAGACACCTGGTTTGGATTCGAGGACGAATCCATCGCAAGTGGGGGAGACTTGTCATGTCCATGATCCTAGATAGTCTCATAGGGATATGCCATGGTGAGAGTTGACAAGCGAGTCAGTCGTATGGCCTAAGAGCAAGCATTCCATGGCCTAAAGAGAAGGTCAAGTGCATCAGAAAGTTGAGACTTACCCAATTAAAGGAGGAAACGAGTTCGAGGCATTTGGACGAAGTGTATAGCAACTGGACAAGGTAAATGGCAGGTTGGCGATGCGTTCATGAAACTTGACCAGTTGGGCGACGCTCAGTCGTAGCTCAACCAGAGTGGGCCAGCTCAATCAGCTGGATGGACTAGCTTACTCAGCTGGGTCAGGTAGGAGTCAGCTCAGCTCAGCTGAACGAAGTGTTTGGATGTTGGACGGCTGGGCCGGGTCCAAATGGTTATCTGACCAGTTGGTCGGCCAAGGGTGGCTATGGGCCGGTGGGCTTTTGCGATCAGGCCATGGGCATGGAGAATCAGTCCTGGCCCAATATTGGCCTCGTTAGGGACATGTATTGGCCGAATGGGTGGGAGTTGCACAAGCACCCATTCGCAAGCCCAAAAGCATCCATTCACCTATCAACTTGAACCCTTTCGTGATGATAAGTTGGCCGAGTCCTTTCTATATAAATACAAGGCCTTCGGGTTGATTTTGGTCATCGGTTCCTTAGGAAAAAATTAGAGAAAAGCTGAGAGAGAGAAAGGAAAAAAGGAGAGAGATCGGCCAAGCCAAGGCCGATTGTTGTGGTGGCTTCATTCCGGCGAGAGTAAGATTACTTATTGGGAGGAGACCGGTTCAGAATGGATATAATAGAAAAGGAGAAAGGTGTGGGCACTCCAGACCGCACGTCAAAGGCAAGTGGTATGACCGAAGAACCATCGTCCAGTTCGGTTGAGTCCTAAGGCCGATTGGTTAATGGTTACATCCATCTCTCTTTATACTTGATCACCTTCTTCCTTCCCTTTTTGCGTCCGAGTACGTTAGGCTTTAGGGTGGTTATGATTGGACCAAGGCGTAGGCCGGTTCTAATATAGAGTCCTTGGCCTATCAGTCGGATTTAAGAGAACCGATCATTCATAGATCCTAACAGTGGATTTAGATCCAGTCTAGGGTGATCCTGTTATGGTATTAGTGGAATGCGGTTGTGCTTGGGTGAATCCTAAGTCATGGCTGATTGATAGTATGATAAAATGGTTAAGGAAACATAAAAGGAGTTAGGGGAATTAAACCATTCATTGTTAGACTTGTGTATTAGGTTATCAGATTATGATTTATATGTTCAGATTTGTATGGTTTAATAACCTAAGGTTGATTTTGGTAAGGCTAAGGAGCCGTGATGACTCAAGTCGTGTGATGGTGTGTGGTGTAAAGATAGGTCGGTTAAGTAGTGAACTTGTGATAGCCTATTGTGCAACTTAAACCTTATTGAATCTTATTTTTATGATTAATAACGTACCGATTTATCTTAGTGTTGTTACTTGTCTTGATCGAGAGATATAAACTCATGTGTTTGAAAATGACTTAAGAATTCTTGGACTTAAAATGGAAAAAATGGCAGAGTAGAATTAGTCTTAAGGCCGCGGGTATAGACGGGTTTAGGAACCCGGGATTGGGTCCTACAATCTTGGTCATCAGCTATAAAAGTTATGCCTCAGAGAAGAATAATCGGTGGTGAAAAGTGCCTTTGCAACAAGATTCCGTAAATGAAGTGGAAGTACCTGAACAACCTACAAACAAAATCTTACTTGTTGATCCACAAAATCGTGAATATGAAGATCTTCTAGTTGATATGACGAACGAGGGTAATGAAGATGAATTTGAAGAAAGTAATGATTGCAGTGATGACCCGAGTGATGGTTTGATGACGGCTGAATTTGATTATGTGATATTGTTTAATATGTAACAATTCTATGTTTTCATTATATTTCTAATTAACAAATATATGTCAAAAGCAAAATTCAATGTCATATTCACATTACTAGATGAAATGCAATGTTGTATTAGGGTTTAATGGTTATATAAACAAATAAAAATATATATATATATATATATATATATATATATATATATATATATATATATATAAAACTTATGAAACCAGGGCTTAGAGGTTTAATGTTGTGATTTTAGGGTATGAACCTCATTCGTCATAACTAAGTCGTAAAGAAAACATGGGTCGTATTTAGTTTGTCGTAATAGAAAAAAACCGGGTCGTCCCTAATTAGCCATAACTAAAAAACACAAGTCGTCCTTATTTCGTCGTAATACAAAAACACGGGTCGTCCCTAATTCATCGTAATCGGAAAACGCAGCTCATCCTAATTTCGTCATAACAATACGAGGAAACCTAAATCTCTATATAAAGTCGCATCACATTGTGGTTGCTTAGTCTCAGACTCTCCTCTCTCTCCGCAGATAATAAGCTGAGTTTTTTTCGCTTTTTTTTGTTTAGTATAGGTGATTAGTTAGGAATGAAATTAGTTAAGAAATAGAATTAGATTAGAAATGGAATTATTTTAGGAATAAAATTAGATTAGAAATGATTTTTTTTAGAAATTATAATATCACTATTTTCTAAATATTAATTTTTAACAGATGGCACCTAGGAAGAAGGCCACGAGACCACGTTATGCTGATACTTTTTGTCTCGGGCAGAGACCCAACAGCATCTAATTTCAGTGCTGCATCGGAACCGGAGGTTATCCCTGAAGTCAGTCTCAGGGAGTATCACCACAGATGCGTAGTCCTCTTCCACCACAGTTTATGCCTCCTCCTCCTCCGCATCCGTATATGCCTCCTTCGGCTCCGGAGGCAGCACCAGCAGCTCCAGCACATTCTTATGCAAGAGTTGTACATCCCGATTTTATAATGCCATCCGATGCTCCGTATGCTCGGTACACCGTTGAAGATCTTCTCCGCTAGGCAGGCTGAGAAGGTTTAGGCATCATGGACCCTGATCGAACGCCAAGCACTTAATGGTAATTTTCGTAACATTTAATATTACAAAAAAAACCATTGTTTGATATGATTTCTTTAATTTTTTTTTCTGGTTCCTCACCGACAATGTCCTAGGCTGGGGCGTTTCCAACACCATCAAAGGGTACTTCATGAAGCGCATCCAAACTGGTCTAATACACCAGATTATATCTGGACCACTTGGTTTAAGTGTTTTGCGGTATTTTTTTATCATTTTATCTATTTTAAAAAAAATCTTATTGATTATCACGGTTTTTAATCAATATTTTGTGCAGAAAAAATGAAATTGGTCTATGGGTGTGAACGAGCAGGTGAAGAAGGCATTCCACGCTTAGGCGAAGCTACGCCTAAAAAACATTGTCGCTAACTGGAAGGAGAAGTGGCTGGACAGAGGAGATGATGCGAAACCCATCAACATCGCTGATACTGTTTGGGATGGCCTTAAGCAATATTGGTGTACTCCTCGCTCGGTGAGAGAGTCGGCTTCGACATCGGCGGCTCGGATAACACAAGAGGCGAACAGAAACTTACCAATAGTCCACAGTTCTAAACAGACGCCACATGCCGGGAAGGCACTACAAATGGTAAGTGTTTAAAATCCCTTAATCCCTTATATATTAATTGAGAAACATTGCAACATTTTTTGTAGCCATGTGTCATCACCAGGATGATTCTTAGATTCCTTAGAAAATATGTTAGTCCATCTACACATATATTATACTTTTAATTAAACTAACTATCAAATTAATTAGTAGTGTACAATAGAATATTCTACATTCTTTCCTTAAATAAAACCTACAAAATTACCTAATATGATTAAGATATATATGGGCAAAAATGATTTTAAATGATAAAGATTTGATAACAGTTTTTTGTATCCTCCAACTTTTTGTTTAGTTATATATTATAAGAGGAAATTAAAAAATCACATTAACCATATTGAAACCTTGAAAAAGTATTGAAAATTTCCAATGAAAAAGTATTGAAACATTATAATTTTAATTTTGAAATTTGATTTGAATTTTTTAAAATTATTATAAATTACTAAAAATTATCAAAAATCTCAAACTGAAAATATTGTGATTAACGGTTTAAAATATTTTTGTTACAGTAAATATACAAATGTTAATAAAATCATATGAGTATGAAGCTTTAATTAATAAATATTCATATTAAATCATACTATATATTTATTACAATATCATTTTAATTTAATTATATACCATAAAGAATAAATAAAATAATTGTTTTGATTTATTTACCAATGAAAAGTATTGTAAATAAATAAGAGTGATTGTTTTGATTATGTGCTTACTCCAATTTAACTATATACATAACAATTATTCATTTCTCTATTTTAAATATATTTATTATTTTATAGTACATAAATTAATATAAAATAAATAAAAATACGTAAAATAATTTCTATACATAATGTTCATCCTACGTAAGACGCGGGTCTTAACCTAGTTTCTTTTAATTAATGAATATCTAGTTATAGGATAATAATATATTTAATGTTTTTTAGGCCGGTGTGGAAGGAGAAGTACCGTCTCTTAGCCGCCTTTTCAAGGCGACACACCAAAACCAAGATGACCAGTTTGTGGATCGTAGATTGGAAAAGATCCACAACGATGTGGAGGCTCGGATCCTAGAAGTTAAGACCAAGTTGTCGCAACAAACTCCAGATGGCACACCCGTTTAGTTGTCCACACAAGAATAAGACAAGATCTTTGAAGAGATAATAATCATTTTTAGAATATACACATATACAGTAATTTTAATCTTATTTACTAATTGGAAATTCAATTGATATTGTTCCGACGAAAAGGGGACTGATGGTCAGGATCGATTCGGTTAAGGATGTCTTGAGCATGACATCAGCCTACGCAGCAGCAAGGCGAAAATATTCTCAGCTCCAGGCAGATTTGATGGTGGCCAACAATATCATCGCAAAGCTCTAAGAGGAATATATATGACAATAGGGCTCAGTTGAGGGGCATGAGGGGATGTTTGATGTCCTTGCGGAAGAGAACCCATAGACTTCTCGGGGGTGGCAGAGTGTTTGCTAAACCGTTTACCACGATCCCACTCCAGATGACCATGCGGAAATGGAGCGATGGGATGACCATAGTTCTCAGCTGTTTGACGATCTTAAACGTCAATAATTTCTATTTTTTCAGTCTATATATTTTGGACATTAAAATATTATATAAATTATTTAATTTCAAAAATTTATAAATTTTCAGTTTAAAATTTATAAAATTTCAAAAAGTTTTATTTTTCTTTCTATTTTCAGATTTGAGAGTCGATGTTAAGTGGTGGTAAGCTTTCGATGTCCTAACATTTACGACAAATTAACCGTCAATGTTAATTAGTCATAAGATTTACAACCAATTAAAGTCGTCTTAGCGACGTAACTTTTCAACTACGTAACGACTACCATTTACGTTCAAAGTACGACAAAACCTTTTGACGTAAGTTAAGTTTCTTTTACTACAAAATATGTTACGACGGAATAACGATGATTTTTTCGTCGTAATTAATGTTACGATGGACTTACATTGAAATGTCCGTTACAACGCGCAAGTAACAACGATTCACATTTACTCATTAGTTCGTCGTAATATGTGATTAACAACGATTCAAATTTAGTCGTTAGTTCGTCGTAATAGGTGATTAACGACGAACTAACGACTACAAGTGTTGTTGTTAAACGTCTAATTTTTTGTAGTGACTAGAGGCGCTTTCTCGGCTATGGAATGCATGCTACAACTATCGACATGTCAGGTTTTTGGCATCGATTACAAGGTCTAATCTCAATAATTCAAGATCCATGAGCATAAAGCAAAATTTTCGACCAAAGTAAAGGAGCTGTCAAGACTGAAGAATAGACTTACTGATTTTCTTTTGTGTTTCATCCACTTCTAAAAATGTTGATTCAAATTCATTAAATAAGATAGAAAGAGATTTGCATAGGGAGATGTACTACATTGATTCTTATATTCCGGTATAGTTTACCAAACCACCTCAAACTTGAGTAATAGAGCAGTAGTTTGATGAGGACAAAAACAAAAATACAAGATTTCAACAATTTGTAATTTGTAATCTATAAATAAAAATAAATAAGGAGACTCAGTTATCATTTCAAACCGGATCTAGTATTCTATTAAAATGATTATCTTACTAATTAATACTGTTATAATATTTTTATTATATATATTTTTAATATAAAAATCATGTTTTTATTAACTTTTATCAATAACAAGGATCATTGTATAAAATGTGATTTTAAAAGATTAATTTTGAAATCGGTCTTTTGGAGAGAAACATCATAAAATTTAAAACTTTTCTAACTTAAAAATGAATGAAGTTGATTTTAGAGATGTTTTAGGACAAATATATGATCTAGTGGGAGATTGTATAATTATTTGGTATGATCACATAGGTTGATGATTACATGTGATAAAAAAAAATAGTTAGTTAGTCTACTTAAATAGTCACTCTTTGAATAGTGTAAAAGTTATGGATATAATTGTTATGAAATATTTGTATGTGTATATCTTTGATAATTTTTAGTTTGATGAAACATTGTACTAGAAATTAATATTCTATAATAAAATGTTGTGGTTCCCAAATCAATCATAACCAAAAATACAGTTTCTCTATTTCATCAATAGAGACTTAGGATTTGCTTTGAAAGATCAGTTTTCTAACTTCAGATTGAAAAGCTATGGATTCATCATGTACTTACTCCACCCCAGTGAAATTGCGCGGCTGCGATGTGCCCGAAGCGAAATTTGTACACGATCTGTATGACCAAAACATTTCAAAGGGCATTCTTCATATATGTTCATAGTTCAAGTGGTTGAAAAACATATTAGGTGAACAGATTGTTTTGAACCCGTCACATGCTGAAACATATCTAGCCTTTAAGCCACTGGGCCAAAGACATTTTACACAAATTTGTGGCTGGTTATATCCTTACTTAAAAAATGGCCGCAAGCACATGCTTCTTCTGCTTTGCGCTATGGCCGCCTCTGAATACAAAAACCAATGTTCAACTGTTTAAACAAGCTCAGTTCACAAAAAAAAAATGTTTGAATAAATGTATCCTAAGGAAGTACTTTACTCTTTAATTGGTACTAACTTGTAAGCTTAATGGATTCATATTGATGAATTATAAAGAATAAAATATAACATTAGTCACATCTCAATTATAGACTTTAACGTGCTTAGGATTGGTTCCTCCATTGCATTCTTAGTCACATGGTCCGACCAACCGATCATATCTTGAAACGGGGTGTATAGGAGTTTTACGGCGACCCCTGGAGAGTCTTTGCAGAGCAACATGTGGGCAAAACAGTGATCTATCATACAAACGGCAATGTTACTACCTTACCTTCGGTACCCTAGAAATGTGACGAAGACCGTATGACAGCTATCGCCGCGATCAACTTGAACATGGAGATACCCAGGCCTTGGCCTAAGACAATAAAATTGGATCAAATGCATAAATGAGTATTCTCATTTGCGAAAGATCAAGTTTCCATCAAAACCATATAATTCTATTGTATTTTTTTTTTTTGAGAATGATATTTGCTTCTATCCATATAATTCCATAAAAAACTTCAGTAAAACTGCAAAATTAATTTTTTCATAAAACTGCAAATTGTAATTTTTCATCAAAACTACAAAATTATTTTTAACAGTACCGTACAATTATATTCATTAAATCATAAATTTGGATTTTAATAAATATCTAGTTGGAATATTGTTTATAAAATGATATAAGTTTTTTTCCAGCAATCTCAGCTTAACATAATAACAAAAGTTGGTTTCCAAGATTTGTATATTCACTTGCTGCTAAATTATTTTGAAAATTTTAATATATGAAATTCATATCTGGAATGGAATGTGTATAATAGATCATTCTAGTTCAAGTCAGATGGAAAGATATGAACCTTAGAAAATCATATGATTCACTAAAACTACTTATTGTGGCTCAAAATGACTGGCAAAAAGGATCCGTTCACTCATGGTATCAAATCGGATGTTTTTTTTTCTAAGACGAACCAGTATAAGACGTAGACGCTATCATCGGCGAAGGAAATGAGCTCTTATATATCGACCTTCGTCATCTGTCTGAAATCGAAACATTCACATCACGAAGAAGATCAGTAATGGCTCTCGAGGTAAGCTAATTCTTCTTAACTATATTAAATTTGTTTTATATATTTTGAATCTTTGATTGTTAGGTTATACATTCTAATTTCAATACTCTATACTACGTCCTCGTTAAAATCAGCTAAGCTTGATACAGGCATGGTTTATGGATGATAGCAATGAAGACCAGGGACTTCCTCATCATCGTAACCCAAAAGAGCTGGTCGCAATGGATTACTTGGCATGTTTTCTTCAAATCTCCCCCTTGAAGCTACTCTACGTTGCAAATGTTCTATGAAAAAGAGGACTTTGTATATGATAGGCGTGAATATGTTGTTGATTAGATCTGGTTTGGATAATTTGTGTGTGCTCTTTCTTGCCTTACAAGATAAAGCATAATAACTATTTTATGGCTAACATCAAAGAAGCCTAAACTAGGAAAATGATCAAATTTACACAAGAGCAGATCTAAGAGAATCATAAAACTATACACAATTATGTAACACTAGCTGTGATGTTGTGTGCAGATCTGGGAGTGTTGTACTGGAAGTTGAACCCTGCAAACTACGAGAATGATTCCGAGCCAGGCAAGATTAGAGAAGAACGCGGTTACGATTACATGGTAAGTGCTCATGCTCACTCACCAGTGCATACTTATCTCATGAGAAAAATGAATGAACCTGCTCGATATCAGAACAGTGGGACTATATAATCTTGCACAATGATAAGGGTAATACTCAAATATTATCCAATAGCTTATAACGAAGGCTTGTGAGTAATTTGTGTATAGGGCTCTAAGATAGGAGCTAATAGAATCCTATAGTTGGTCGATGTACTCATGTACAGTTTGAGGTTTACTACACAATGCCTCTGTAACACCCGTCTCCTCCTTTCTTGAGAACAGTATACTACTACTGGTAAAATATCGAATCAAACCGTTTTATAAAATCGAATAAAATATTAAAACATTTAATACAATAAAAGTGGGATAAGTCATTTTTAAATTTAGAAATCGAAATAATACAAATCCAAATGTCGAATAAAACAGAATCAAAATACGGCTATCCCAAGACACCAAACCGTCCAGATATCCAAGTATTCGTCACACTCACCTGCAAGGAGAAGAAAGAGGGGTGAGTAACAGGGGAGTCACTCAGTGAGGTATGGGATGCTAAATCGGAAACCACTAACTCAGTACATAACACTACGACTATGTAAGCCTAGCTCTAGCATGAAGCAAACACGATGTCTCTTACACCACACAGAACAATCAATGCGTCTAACGCAGTAATACAACCAATTCGCTGATAGTACATAGCTACTCTTTGCACCTTGCATTTCCTCATAAGGATATATGTATAACTCCAGGCGACTAGTACAATAGTCCATCACTGCACTCCCACCCACTGCGCGTCGGCGACTGATACAAACGTCTTTGTACCCCCGCAATCACACTGCTCGTCGGCGGCTTGCACAAACGTCTCTGTGCACCTGCAATCACACTGTTCGTCGGCGGCTTACACAAACATTTTTGTGCACCCGCAATCCACACAAACGGACTCATAATTATATACATATATAAAGCCGTTTTAACATCATTCAATCCACACAACCGTTGAATCTTCTAACATCCTATATTCGGTTTAACAAGAATAAAATAATAATAACAGACTCTCATGCAGACTCGTTTCACAAAGACAAAACATGTTTCGAAACTAGACTTTCCATAATAGTAGTACTAAACTAGCATGGGATTAAACGAAGTAGCCATCACCTTAGCCACTGGCTGGAATGATCAACAGAAGATGGTCAACTACAACACCAGAGAATCAACGATTTAGGCTTAGAGTTTCAGGAAATTAAGTTTCCAAAAATGGAAACTTCCCTAAAGAGGCAACTTTCCTAAAATGACAACTTTCCTTAAATAGCAACTTTCCTAAAATAAAAACTTTCCTAAAATAGCAAGTTTCCTAAAATAGAAATTCCTTTAACTAGAACTTTTCAAGACTAGAAATAGGGAGGCGATAAACTTACCAGAAATCTCGCACGAGAACTTGCCCAAAATCTCGCCCGGAAACTCGACCTGAAATCTCGCCGGAAAACTACTTAGTGATTGGTTGTCGGATTATTCCACAACTTGTCACTCGCAAAGCACTGCTTTCACTTGCTGAAAATTAAAAGGGAAGGGTGAAGTTTATTATATAGGAAAAGGAAAGGGACGTAAGTTTTCTAAACTTCCAATGTGGGACAAAGTAAAAAGAGCTATGGGCTTTTAATTACTAGAGTAAATGGGCTTCCCTAGGTTCACAATCGTTACAATTTTTCACCACTTAACCGGAATTAGCTCCGAATTCTAAAAGAAACCCAAGAAGAACTTCAACGGCTACGAAGGAAAGAAGAACACGAGATGAAAAACAAGAAATCAAACAGAAACTTGGTCTTCTCTTGCAAATAGAAAACAATAAAAAAATGCTAACGATTAACAGGAGGATACTGGACAGAAAAATGTCACTTATTTTTCTTTCAAAAATTCCCAATCCCGAATCACTGAAAATTTCTGAAATCAAAGTCCCATAAATCGTCGTCCCGGGTCGGAGCCGGGACGAAACCCACTCTGATACCAAATTGTAACACCCGTCTCCCCCTTTCTTGAGAACAGTGTACTACTACTGCCTACTGGTAAAATATCGAATCAAACCGATTTATAAAATCGAATAAAATATTAAAACATTTAATACAATAAAAGTGGTATAAGTCATTTTTAAATTTAAAAGCGAAATAATACAAATCCAAATGTCGAATAAAACAGAAACAAAATACGGCTATCCCAAGACACCAAACCGTCCAGATATCCAAGTATTCGTCACACTCACCTGCAAGGAGAAGAAAGAGGGGTGAGTAACATGGGAGTCACTCAGTGAGGTATGGGATGCTAAATTGCAAACCACTGACTCAGTACATAACACTACGACTATGTAGTCCTAGCTCTAGCATGAAGCTATCACGGTGCCTATTACACCACACAGAATAAGCAATGCATCTAACGCATATAATACAACCAATGCGCTGATAGTACATATATAGTTTTTGCACCCCGCATTTCCTCATAAGGATATATGTATCACTCCAGAGGACTAGTACAATAGTCCATCTCTACACTCCCACCCACTGCGCGTCGGGGACTGATACAAACGTCTTTGTACCCCCGCAATCTCACTGCTCGTCGGCGGCTTTCACAAACGTCTCTGTGCATCCACAATCACACTGCTCGTCGGCGGCTTACACAAACGTCTTTGTGCACCCGCAATCCACACAAACAAACTCATAATTATATACATATATATAGCCGTTTTAACATCACTCAGTCGACACAACCGTTGAATCCTCTAACATCCTATATCCGGTTTAATAAGCATAAAATAATAATAACAGACTCTCATGCAGACTCGATTCACAGAGACGGAACATGTGTCGAAACAAGAGTTTCCATAATAGTAGTACCAAACTAGCACGGGATTAAACGGAGTAGCCCTCACCTTAGCCACTGGCTGGAATGATCAACAGAAGATGGTCAAATGCAACACGAGAGAATCAACGACTTAGGCTTAGAGTCTCAGGAAATTAAGTTTCCATAAGTGAAAATTTTCCTAAAATGGAAACTTTCCTAAAGAGGCAACTTTCCTAAAATGACAACTTTCTTTAAATAACAACTTTCCTAAAATAGAAAATTTCCTAAAATAGAAAGTTTCCTAAAATAGAAATTCCTCTAACTAGAACTTTCCAAGATGAGAAATAGGGAGGCGATAAACTTACCAGAAATCTCGCCCGAGAACTTGCCCATAAACTCGGCCGGAAATCTCGCCGGAAAATTACTCAGTGATTGGTCATCGGATAATTCCACAACTTGTCACTCGCAAAGTACTGCTTTGACTTGATGAAAATAAAAGGGAATGGTGAAATTTATAATATAGGGAAAGGGAAGGGAGATACGTTATCAAACTTCAAATGTAGGAAAAAGTAAAAAGAGCTATGGATTTTTAATTACTAGAGTAAATGGGCCTCCCTAGGTTCACGGTAGTTACTGTTAGTCAAAGAACACGTTTTTTTTTGGTGGCCGGTGATGACGGTGGACGGTGGCCGTAATCAAAGAAGACGGTTTGGTAGGTGGTGATTTGTCAACAATCGTGAGCTTCACCAACCTTCAATTTCTCCTATAAATAGAGGCGTATGGTGCAGAGGCAAGAGCATCCCAAAATCCAGAAGAGAAAGAGAGAAAGAAAGAAGAGAAGAAGAAAACTCTTCGTAAGAAAAAAAAAAAAAACTTTTTTTTTTCGGGTGTGAGTTGAGAGCTTTGTAAATTCTCCCGGGTTAATAATAAAAGACCTGTAGCAGGTCCGGAGACGTAGGCAAGATTGGCCGAACTCCGTTAACAATTTTGTGTGTTTTCTTCCCGCTCCCACAAATTCTGATTTTTTCCGCAAGGAAATTTGACCCGTATTTCCTAACAACTGGTATCAGAGCGTTACTATTTAAAATAGTGGGTTACTGTTCACAATAGTGATTTCGTGAATAGTGGGTTTTGTCGGTAACATCGGTTCATCGACTGAGGTGTTTTAAACACGGTGGTTTCAGAAACGATGGGAGGCGAAGACGGTTCGGCACACAGTATCAGGAAATTTGACGGTACAGACTATGCATTTTGGAGAATGCAGATTGAAGATTATCTGTACGGAAAGAAGCTCCATCAACCACTGAGCAAGAAGCCTGAGAAGATGGATCAGGCTGAGTGGGAGCTCCTTGACAGACAAGTTCTGGGTGTTATAAGGCTAACACTGTCGAAGAACGTTGCTCACAACGTTGCGAAGGAGAAGACCACTGAAGGGCTCATGAAAGTTCTCTCTGATATGTATGAGAAACCTTCGGCAAATAATAAAGTATTTCTCATGAAGAAACTCTTTCATTTGAAGATGGAAGAAGGTGGCCTGGTTGCCGCACATGTGAACGAGTTCAACACGATTGTCAACCAACTGTCATCGGTTGAAATCGAGTTTGAATATGAAGTGCGAGCACTGATTTTGTTGGCATCTCTGCCAAATAGTTGGGAGCCAATGCGGGCAGCGGTTAGTAATTCTGTGGGTACTCAAAAGCTCAAATTCAATGATGTTAGAGATTGTATCCTTGCCGAGGAAGTTCGAAGGATAGACTCTGGGGAAGCATCAACGAGCTCTGCTTTCAACGTGGAAAACAGAGGGAGAAACCCAGATAGAAGTAACCGGAGTTATGGCAGATCGAAGTCAAGGAGTGGACGGGGTCAGTCCAAATTCAGACAGCCTGCAGAGTGCTGGAATTGTGGAAAGACATGCCACATTAAGAAGAATTGCCGGGCACCACCGAAGAAGGAAGACAACACTAGAGGCGGAGCCAATGCAGTGACACGTGAAATCGTTGACGCATTGGTAGTGTCTGTTGATTCCCCGAGGAAAAGTGAAGCTCGTGATGCAGCTGGAAATAACACCAAAGCGTCAATCTCCTATGTCGATAGCCCAATAGATTCATGGGTGCTTGACTTAGGAGCGTCATTTCACACCACACCGCACCACAACATTATGGAGAATTATGTTGCTGGAAATTACGGAAAGGTATATCTCGCTGATGGATTACCTTTGGACATAGTTGGTATTGGAGATATCAATTTGAAGATGTCAGATGGACGGGTGTGGAAGATTACGAAGGTCAGACATGTGCCAAAGTTGATGAGAAATCTAATCTCGGTAGGTCAGCTTGATGACACGGGGCACGATGTCAACTTTGGTGGTGAAGCCTGGAGAGTCAAGAAAGGTTCCATGGTGGTTGCTAGAGGTCATAAAAGAGGCACTCTCTATATGACGACGAGCTATGAAGACACTGTTGCTGTTGTCGAGGATGCCAAACAAACCAAGTTGTGGCATTGCAGATTGGGGCACATGAGTGAGAAGGGGATGAAACTCATGGTGGCAAATGGTGCTCTTCCAGATCTGAAGACGGTGGATCATCAGATGTGTGAAAGCTGTATCCTTGGAAAACAGAAACGAGTTAGTTTCTCAAAAGGAGGAAGAGAGCCAAAATCTGAGAAGTTAGAGCTGGTGCACACTGACGTGTGGGGACCCGCTCCTGTTGCATCGCTGGGAGGTTCGTACTACTATGTGACCTTTATTGATGACTCCACAAGAAAGGTGTGGGTTTACTTCATGAAGAACAAGTCTGAAGTGTTCTCGGTTTTCAAGAGATGGAAAGCCATGGTTGAGATTGAGACGAATCTCAAGTTGAAGTGTTTAAGGTCTGATAATGGTGGAGAGTATATCAGCGAGGAGTTCAAGAGATATTGCGCTGATAATGGAATCAAGATGGAGAAGACTATTCCGGGAACGCCTCAACAGAATGGAATAGCAGAAAGGATGAACCGGACCTTGAATGAGCGTGCAAGGAGCATGAGATTGCACTGTGGATTGCCAAAGACGTTTTGGGCAGATGCAATCAGTACCGCAGCTTTCTTAATAAATAGAGGACCGTCGGTGCTGTTGGGATTCAAGATCCCTAAAGAAGTTTGGAGCGGCAAGAAAGTAAACCTTTCTTATCTAAAGGTATTTGGTTGCTTAGCTTATGTTCACATTGACGATGATGCAAGAAGTAAACTTGACTCAAAGTCGAAGAAGTGTTACTTCATCGGTTATGGTAACGAGGAGTTTGGTTACCGGTTTTGGGATGATGAAAATCGGAAGATCATCCGCAGCAAGAATGTTGTGTTCAACGAAGAAGCGTTGTACAAGGATAAGCTAAGAGAAGGCTCGGAGAGGAAAGAGCATGGAGCTGTTGACTTAGATGATATCCTGACACCAGGGTTGCCACAGGATACCCCAACAGCAGAAGAAGAAATCTCTCAAGAAGAGAGTGGTGAGGCTGAAGAGAGTGATGATTCTGAAGTGGTCCCATATACACCTATCACGGAGTTACGACGGTCAAGTAGAGTCATCAGAAAGCCTGTAAGATTTTCTCAATCGCTCAACTATATTCTGCTCACAGATAGAGGCGAGCCTGAATGTTATGAGGAGGCTATGCAAGTTGATGAGTCGATCGTGGGAGCGGACTTGCATGAGATTAATAGCTTGAAGACGAAACTCTCGGAAGAGCTTGCGATGAAAGACCTTGGAGAAGCAAGGCAGATTCTAGGGATGAGAATCAGTAGACGCAAGGAGAGTCTTAAGCTATCCCAAGAGGAGTATGTGAAGAAAGTCCTCAAGAGGTTTAACATGGATGACGCAAAGCCAGTCAATACTCTGCTGGCAAGTCATTTTCGGTTATCCAGAGATCAGTCTCCAAAGACGGAAGACGAGATGGAATATATGGATAAGGTTCCATATGCTTCTACTATAGGCAGCCTAATGTACGCGATGATATGTACAAGGCCAGACATTGCACATGCAGTGGGAGTCGTCAGCAGATTTATGAGCAATCCAGGAAAGGAACATTGGGAAGCCGTCAAGTGGATTTTCAGATACATGAAAGGAAATCCAAGCCTTTCACTATGTTTCACGAAGTCTGAGACGGGATTGCAGGGATATGTTGATGCTGACAATGGAGGTGACATTGACAGCACGAAGAGCACAACTGGATATGTCTACACTTTTGGCGGTACTGCAATTTGTTGGGTTTCAAAGTTGCAGAAAATTGTATCTCTATCAAGCTGTGAAGCTGAGTATGTTGCGGTGACGGAGGCAACAAAAGAGATGATATGGCTACAATCTTTTCTAGAGGAGTTAGGCCATGACCAAGGGAAAAGTGTATTGTACTGCGATAGTAAAAGCGCCATCGACTTGGCAAAGAATCCAGTTTACCATGCTCGGACGAAGCACATACATCGTCGATATCATTTCATCAGACAAGCATTGGAAGATGAAATGTTGGTGCTTGAGAAGATCCCAGGAAGTAAGAATCCGGCAGACATGTTAACGAAGGTCGTGCCGCGCGATAAGCTGAGGTTATGTGCAACCTCAGTTGGCTTGTCGGAGTAACAAGCTGGGAAGACCTGCTACATTGATCAAGGTGTGAAGACAGATTGAAATCAGTCTTCAAGTGGGAGATTGTTAGTCAAAGAACACGTTTTTTTTTTTGGTGGCCGGTGATGACGGTGGACGGTGGCCGTAATCAAAGAAGACGGTTTGGTAGGTGGTGATTTGTCAACAATCGTGAGCTTCACCAACCTTCAATTTCTCCTATAAATAGAGGCGTATGGTGCAGAGGCAAGAGCATCCCAAAATCCAGAAGAGAAAGAGAGAAAGAAAGAAGAGAAGAAGAAAACTCTTCGTAAGAAAAAAAAAAAAAAACTTTTTTTTTTCGGGTGTGAGTTGAGAGCTTTGTAAATTCTCCCGGGTTAATAATAAAAGACCTGTAGCAGGTCCGGAGACGTAGGCAATATTGGCCGAACTCCGTTAACAATTTTGTGTGTTTTCTTCCCGCTCCCACAAATTCTGATTTTTTCCGCAAGGAAATTTGACCCGTATTTCCTAACAGTTACAGCCTCCTTCATGTTAGTCAAGCAAGGAAGCATTTGTATGGTGTTTTGGCATTGGAATGATGAGTACAAGTTTTGTCTGTAATCAAATGCTTATGTTAGGATTTGGTGGATTTGTGTCCTGAGAAAGTCAGCGACTACGAGGAGAAGTTGAAGAACTTTTCCACAGAACACATTCACAAGGACGAACGTTACTGCCTAGTGGGAAGTGGCTACTTTGATGTTAGGGACAAGGATGACCGTTGGATTCGAATCTGGATGAAACCGGGCGATCTCATTGTCCTTCCTGCGGGAATCTACCTCCGGCTTACACTCGACACCAGTAACTACATCAAGGTATTATAATGTCAACTACAATATCTATAACTAAAACCTTTATGTAAAATGATTGTGATGAATTGGTGGTTTGGTTTTGCAGCTAATGAGGCTATTCGTGGGAGAACCGGTTTGGACACCATATAACCAGCCCCATGAAGAACATCCGGTTAGGAAGGAGTATATAAAGAGCTTGACCCAGAAGTTTGGAGAAACCATCCAAGCTTATTAAGAAGTTTACTATATGATTTGTGGTGTATTCTTATGTATTGTTTACTCTACCAGTAAAAGCAGAGACTCGTTCTTGTTTGTCACTTTACTTAGACAATATATGCTTTTATACCTTAAAAATAAAAAGTATTAAAAATAATTTTTGTTACTATTTTACATAATAACTAAATTTTATACCAATTTTTTTTTGACGGACGTTACAAGGAAACTAGTAGCAGATAAGACCGAAAATGCTAAACAACGGGAGAAGAGAAGATGAGGCAGCACCAAATAAACTAGTATACTGGCTATCCTCTAGGGACCATATTCGTTTATTGCCAAAATGGCTCAAACTTAAGGTTTCTTTGTAAATCTTCCATTCATTTTATGATATTTACAATTTAGCAAAAAAAAAAAAAACTAGTAGACAATACAGCAATTTGAACATACAAGTTAACTAGATAAGTAGAAGAAACCACTTGGCCGAGAGCTACCATTGCCAAATGGGAATAATGCCTTTGATATACCATAAGACCACATTAGGTTAATTGTCGCTTGCGCAAAACGCTACTCCAATTAACTAACACCTTTCACCATGCAGCTTTGTGAAAACTCAAACGCAAGCACTCGAAACCTCGCTACTACCACCGGTAATAAGAGACAACTACACAAGAGCAAGAGACCTCAAACCTTACTAGAGAACACTATTTGCACCATCCGGATAGTCCCAGCTAGGTCCCCGACGTCACACTTATTATAGCTAGACTTTGAAAGTGATTGCAAGCAAGAGCACATGCTGCAATGAGAGCCACATCTTGGAGATGTTCTTCCAAGACTGCAAAGTGGAAAAGATTAGCCCATCATGGTGGTTCGATCAACCCGACGACGATGCTGGGATGGTGAATCTTGACAGGAGGCTCCAATGGGGGAACCGGAGCACCAATGACCCAATGGAAAGCCGATAAAACCCGCCTCGCACTAGCACCAACAACCGGTGATGCCTCTTCAGAGAAAGAGATGTCCCCATATCTTAGACCTTGGAGGAAAATAACTAGGCGCTTTTTGTGCCTGGAACGTTGCTCCACTAGCTACAAGTGATTCTTTACGCTTGCCTCTACTGTCCGGAGTCAGAAACTCTTTCTGCTTGCCTCTACTGTCCGGAGTCAAAAACTCTTGTTCTTCATCGCCTTCGAAGTCGTTTTTATTGTCACAAACAACATTTGGTGTTGAAGATGAATCCATCTGAAATAAAAACAAAGAGTAACAAGTTACATTCAATCGCAAAAATACTACCAAACAATCATATACATAACAAAGTATTAGATTCATCACATAAGACAAACATTCAATCTCATGCATAATTCATCATAAATCAAACCCAAACATTCAATCGCGTGCATAATTAATCTATTTAAAACCGGCTCGATTCGTGACTCATAACAGAGGAAGAAGAAAAGATTCAAATGCGTATTACTAACCTTGGATTGATTTCTCAAAATCGCAGATGGTGGAGAAAGTGTGAGGTCGAGATTTTGGGTTTGAAACATAAGAGAAGCTCTGCTAATCTTTAATTAAATAGGAGATTAGGGTAAGGATTTCAAAATTAGGAAGAAGATGAATCGCTTCCTCTTCAGCCGCTTCGCGTTTTACCAATCCGAAAACACAAATGTTTCGAACTCGTAACACACGTGCTTGTGTATACATACACTAATATAAGTTCGGGTTATATTTTGGTTTAAACCGAACCGAACCCAGAGTCCAATGTATCAAGAAGTGAACCCTGATCGCGTTTTTTAAAGATCCATAACCGATCCAATACTGTTTTTTCGGGTTGGGTTTGGGCTCAGGTTATGGATAATATGCCCATGCCTACTTATTCATATATATTTATGTTAGATACTATAGTTTTGATGACACTCCAAATACACAAAATACACTTAGTAGTACATCGATGATAAAATTAATTTAGATGTTGGTGATAACTCTGAATATTTGTTTTTCACTAAAATCAAAACATTTGATAACTCTTGTAAGCGTTTAGTGTTTATGTTGAAGGATACATTGTATGACCAAAAAAAACATATTGTCTCTTCGCATACGGTGGCAGTAAAAGAGACAATTCATGTCCAAATCAATTACTTTGGATCCCAAATATTTGCTTGAATTTTTATTTTTTAATTCGGAGAGATTTATATTAGGGTTACAATTTTTTGTGATGAAATTGTTCCTTTTCAAAACAGAAGGAAGGCCAGTCCGATACTGAATGTAAATTGAATGAAGCCGACACAAAGGGAAACATTGATCCAAAGGATGTCGGTTCTCTCGTCTTCTTGACTTGTTGATTCTTTGGGAATACCGTGAAGAAAGCTATAAGATAAAACACCTCTTTCTTATTAATTCTCCCAAAAAAATGAATATGAAGTAAACAAAGCCTCCTATTGAGCTATGGAGTTTGACGATTTTGATAACATCGAATCTTTAAAATTATTTAAAAGATAAACTACAACTCTTCTCAAACAAATCTAATAAATAAATAAAAAAACACTTAAATACCAGAATCCTAGGATACGCTCCTTATTTATCTTCTTGCCTCTCTTCGTCTTCCAGCTTTTAATAATAATGAATGATACACTCGTTGTATAGAATGACACAGAAAACTTCATACTGAAGCACCATCTACTGAACAAAGACATTAGCAAATTCATATTCTATTGAAACATTAAGAAATCATTTCTACTCTATGTTTATCAAATAGAATATTACAACGCAATATATATTGTTTATCATCTCCAATAGTTCGATGCTTTCTCTGCTTCTTGATCCACATATATCGAAAAGTAGCAAAATTATAAACCCAAACAAAGATATGAGGAAAAGTGATCAGACGATGGACAATTGTTGGATATGATGATTATACCGCGTGCGAAGGACTCATTTTTCAAGAATTTCATAAAACTTAAAAATGATCATGGAATAAGAAAAAGAGAAAAAAATCAATATAAAATTTTGGTAAAAGTTAGTTTCAAAATAATTAGATCAATGATGGAAGCGAGAGTTGGAATGAAACAGAGATAAAGGGTATTTTTGTATTTATACATATTTTATAAAGAATATCATAGCTAAAGTGTTGTTATGGTTATAAACTTAACTTTTGTTGCTGCTATGTATATGCAATCTAATTTCCTTAATTTACACTTAAATTTAAATTTGAAGAATGAAATTGTAGGGATTGGAGTTTAGAATTAAAAAATAGTTAAAATTTAAAATAACATATTGAAAAAAAGGTTTCAATTTTTTTTGGATTTGTCCTACAATTAACCAGCTGTTCCAACGACACCAAATAAATATTTGTCAAAAACAAACATGAATTTCATTTTAGATAAGATTCCCACGATAGTCAGACCAGCATGCTTCACGGTATTATTAGTGTGGCTGGGTCTGGTTTTCCTCCTCCTCCTTTTACAAGATTGTTACAAAAATTTGTGTATATTCTTCATTGAAATGTAGTGTTTAATTAAAAGAAATTGTGTTTGCATTATATATAATGTTCTGACTTTGGAAAGCTCTCAGTCGGTTCATTTCAAAGGCATACAACTTTTAATATTATCATGAATCTGCATTCTATTCTATTTGGTACAAGACTAAATAAACAACTTGGCTATACTAGTTTACACACATTAACATAGAGATTTTCCCTTCAACTCCAATGCAAACCAATATCCCGTTTTTGGTTGGTGATGATAAAAGGAAAAAGAGAATGGGAAAGAGAAAGTCTTCTATTCTATTTTGTATTATATATTGTAGAATGTATTATACTAAAGCACCATCCACTAAACAAACACATTAGCTGTAGTGATTACTTGCACCTAAAGTCACCTCCTTTCAGCCTGCTGTTAACCACAAACAAACCAAGATGGACCTATGAGAACGTTCAGACACACACAACTCAAACAAGAGCAACAAACAGTTTCTCAAGCAAGAAGAAACATAGCTTAACAAGGATAGAAAGGAGCACACAAGAAACTTTATCCAGTTCGTGCCTGTTAACTAAGGTCACTACGTCTGGCCGGGATCTTTCTCCCGGAATCCACTAGACTTCAGAGTTACAAGAGATCTCAGAAAACACGAATCAAAAGATTCTTACAAAGTCTTTCTCTCTGTTTTCACTCTACTCTGATGTGTTCAAGAACAATCACTCAGCTTACACACAAATGAAAAGTTCTTCACTTTCTTGCTGCCTCCAACTCGTTTCTCTCAGTGTTACACCTCCTGCAAGTGTCCCTCAGCTTTATATACTAGCTCAACCAAAGACCTAGTTCCCTTTGCTTGCTCCCACGAACTTCCTCAATTACCCTTGTACTATATGTCTCAAACAGGGCCCTTGTTTGATACAAGACAAACGATGCATGCTCCTTTGTTGTTGGAACATAAGAGGAAACAAAGTGGTCCTGCAAAGATAACCACGTGAGCTGTTTTTTTTTCTGAGACTTGCTTCATTTCCAAGTTGTTTTTCAAACTCCCCTTTCTCAGTTGACCGTTGCTACTAAACCAACAAATCTCCACCTAGTAGCAAGAGGTCAGACAAAAGAGTTAACAACAAGGATACCTGAGGTGTTAAGCAGACAGCAGTGTAGTCTAGTTTCTGGATCCCGATCCCGGTGCCTGAGTCTCATTACTCAGCCTTGACACGTAGTAAATCCAAAGCAGCTTTGAACTTACTCACGGGCAAGATTTTGGTGAAGATATCAGCCGGATTACTCTGTGTCGAAATCTTCACAACATCCACAATTCCAGCAGCAATTACTTCTCTGATCTTGTGGAACTTGACTTCAACGTGTTTCGTTCTTTCATGAAACACACTGTTTTTAGATAGAGCTATAGCACTTTGAGAATCACAGAATATCTCAATGCTCTTCTGCTCATATCCAAAACTCTTCATCAATCCTTTGAGCCAGATTGCTTCCTTTACCGCTTCATTCAACGCCATGTATTCAGCCTCAGTGGTCGACAGTGCCACAACCTTTTGCAAAGCTGATCTCCAACTGATTGTGTTACCACCTAATGTGAATACCATTCCACTGATAGATCTTCTCCCATCTTGATCAGCAGCGTAATCTGAATCGCAGTAACCCTTAACCACAAAATCTGAACCCCTTCTGTAACACAGCCTTGTCTTTAGAGTTCCCTTGATGTACCTTAGAACCCACTTGACTCCCAACCAGTGTTCTTTAATGGGATTGCTCATAAACCGACTGATGATTCCCACAGGATAAGCCAAGTCTGGCCTTGTCCCTATCATGGAATACATGATACTTCCAACAGCATTACAATATAGAACAGACTTCATGTACTCTGCATTTTCGTCCAACTCTGCTTCAGTAGCTCTGCGCATGTTCAGATGCGCCCCAAGTGGAGTAACAACATGCTTTGACTGTTCCATCTTGTACAGCTCCAATACCTTACCGAGATAACCCTCCTGAGACAGATATAAGAGGCCTTTTTCTCTGTCTCTAGTAATCTCCATACCAAGGATCCTCTTAGCTGGTCCAAGGTCCTTCATGTCAAACTTGACACTCAACTGCTGCTTCAGCTCGAAAATTACAGCTTTATCTCTTGCTGCTACCAACATGTCATCAACATAAATGAGCAAGTAGATCATTGAGCCATCTCCAAGTGTTTTTGTGTAAGCACAATTCTCATATGGACTCTTCTGAAACCCAATCTCACACATGTAGCTGTCAAACTTCTGATTCCATTTTCTTGGAGACTGTTTTAGTCCATACAGAGACTTATTCAACAATCACACTTCATCTTCCTCGAACTGGTCCTCAAAACCCTCTGGCACTTCCATGTAGATTTTCTCCTCAAGTTCTCCATGAAGAAATGCTGTTTTGACATCGAGTTGTTCAAGCTCAAAATCTTCTTCCACAACAATAGCCAACAAGATCCTTATAGATACATGTTTAACCACTGGTGCAAAGATTTCCTTGTAATCTATGCCCTCTCTCTGAGAATATCCTTTAGCAACAAGCCTTGATTTGTGCCTTGGTTCTTCTACTCCAGGAATTCCAGGCTTACGCTTGTAAATCCATTTGCAACCGATCAGTCTCTGACCTTTTGGTCTTTTCACAGTGGTCCAGGTGTGATTCTTGATCAAGGAATCCATTTCTTCATTCATACCTCCTTTCCAGAGTTCCCAATCATCATCTTGACGAGCTTCCAAATAACATGAAGGTTCCAGCTTGTCTCCATCCACTGTAGTAACCAAAGCTTCAGCAGAAATATATTCTTCTTCTTCATCACTGGCATCCTCACTCAGATAACCCTCAATATCAAAATGCCTTGGCGCTCTTACTGGTCTCCTCTGTCTATCACGAGCCAAATGATAACTCTCAGGTGATTCAAGTAAGGTTTCATCTGATGTGTCTAACTCATGTTCCTGAGGTTCAACACGAACAGGAGATTGATCTCTCAGGGATCATGTTTCTTCCGAGAGATCTCCACCCAAACTTGAATCTCTTTCTCTGTCTTCTTCTAAGTCAAGGTCCAGTAAAGATCGTGATGATTCCTCTGTCAGTATTCCCTTGTTCTTCTGTACGACATCTTTGTAAACAGCATTTTCTTGAAACTGAACATTTCTGCTGATTACACACTTCTTGTCATCAATCAACCACACCTTGTACCCTTTCACTCCGGTTGGATAACCCAATAGCACACCTTTCTTGGCTCTAGGCACGAGCTTCCCTTCATCAGAATGTACAAAAGCCACACAACCAAACCTCTTTAGATAGCTGTATGCAGGCTGCTTCCCATTCCATTTCTTATCTGGAATCTCAAACTTAAGCACTGATGAGGGAGTCTTGTTGATTAGAGTCACTGCTGTATGTGTAGCCTCAGCCCAGAACATCTTTGGTAAACCTGAATCACTCAACATGCTTCTCACTTTCTCCATGATGGTTCGGTTCATGCGTTCTGCCACACCGTTCTGTTGAGGTGTGTAAGCACAGGTTCGATGTCTGACAATTCCTTTGCTCTTGCAATAATCATCAAACTGATGGTTACAAAACTCCAACCCGTTGTCAGTACGCAGAACCTTGACCTTCCTTTCAATCTGATTCTCCACCATGATGTTCCATTCCACAAAAGTTCCAAAAGCCTCATCTTTGTGTTTCAGAAAATACACCCATGTTTTCCTTGAGTAATCATCTATGAAAGAGATGAAGTACTGACATCTTCCTAGAGACAAAGGAACAGATGGAGCTCCCCATAGATCAGAGTGAATGTAGTCCAATCTGTCTTTTGTATCATGAGTGGCCAGATCAAAGCTTACACGTTTAGCTTTTCCAAAGATGCAATCATCACACAGCTCAAGTGTAGATATCTTCTTCCTGTCCAGGATACCTTTCTTCACCAAGATGTCCATATTTCTCTGACTCATGTGACCCAACCGCCTATGCCATAATACTGTATCGTCTGACCTCTTCTCCACTGCAAGCAACTGACCTTTCTCAGACCTTCCCTGAAGAATGTATAGCTTCTCATATCTCTTTCCTGTCAACAGAGTGAAGTCTCTCTGCTTTACTAGCAGTGTACCATCCTTTGACTCAAAACTGCATCCTTGTTCCTCTAAAGTACCCATAGATAACAAGTTTCTATCCATGTCCGGAATGTACCTTACATGAGTAAGTACCACTGTGGAACCATCATCATTTTGAATCCTGATGTTTCCAATTCCTTTGACCTTTGATGTAGTTTTGTTTTCCATCCTTACCGACCCTCCAGCATCTTCACTTAGAGTCTCAAACCACTCCCTTTTGTGAGACATATGATAGCTGCAACCAGTATCCATGATCCATACATCTTCAAGACATACATCTTTAGAGTATAGAGCTTCTGATATATACAACCCAACAGCATCAGTCTGGTTTCGTTGTACCATTGCAGCTTCTCCTTGTTTCCTACTGGTGCCTACTTGATCCTTGTTCTTGTTCAACGACTTGTTTTTGGTTGGACAAGAATTCTTGAAGTGACCTTCTTCTCCACAATTCCAACAAACCTTCTTGCTTTCAGATTTGGACCGAGCTTTACTCTGCTTTGAATATCTTTCTCTGCGTTCACCTCTTCCCCTTTGCCCCCCTTTGTCCCTGACATAAAGACCTTCAGCTTGACTTCTGGAGCTCTTTGCACTAGTACCAAACTCCAAGTCTTTAGAATAAATCGCAGCAACAACTTCATCAAGAGTCAGAGTTGTTCTGTTTGATCCATACTTTAATGTATCTCTGAGTTGGTCAAACTGTCGTGGGAGAGACATTAGTAAGAGGATTGCTTGATCCTCATCAGACACCATCACGTCTGCATCTTCAAGGTATGCTATAAGATGCAGAAAGTCATCTATGTTAGCTTCAGTAGACAGACTTTCAGACATTCTGTAGCTATAGAGTCTCTGTTTTAGATAGATGCGGTTTGGTAAGGCTTTAGCCAGATAAAGTTTATCCAAGGCTCTGATCATCCCAGAAGCAGTCTCCTCCTTCCTGATCTTCCTCAAAACTCTATCATTGACACTGAGGACGATGGTTCCCCTTGCCTTCTTCCTTTTCTCAGCCCAAGATTCTTCCTTTTCCTTTGCTTCTTTACTGTCACCTTCTACTCCATCCAGATCTGAACCTTTCTCCTTTGAGCTCTCTGTCTCCTCCAAGACTCTGCTCAAACCTATCAGATCTAGATGAGCCAGCAGCTTGTCCTTCCAAAGTGTGTAATCACCATGCCCATCAAACTTCTCAATATCCACTCTTGAAGACGTCATGGTTCAAGAGTCACTGTGACTGCTTAACACCACGAGATAGCACAACCTGTGCTCTGATACCACTTTGTAGTGATTACTTGCACCTAAAGTCACCTCCTTTCAGCCTGCTGTTAACCACAAACAAACCAAGATGGACCTATGAGAACGTTCAGACACACACAACTCAAACAAGAGCAACAAACAGTTTCTCAAGCAAGAAGAAACATAGCTTAACAAGGATAGAAAGGAGCACACAAGAAACTTTATCCAGTTCGTGCCTGTTAACTAAGGTCACTACGTCTGGCCGGGATCTTTCTCCCGGAATCCACTAGACTTCAGAGTTACAAGAGATCTCAGAAAACACGAATCAAAAGATTCTTACAAAGTCTTTCTCTCTGTTTTCACTCTACTCTGATGTGTTCAAGAACAATCACTCAGCTTACACACAAATGAAAAGTTCTTCACTTTCTTGCTGCCTCCAACTCGTTTCTCTCAGTGTTACACCTCCTGCAAGTGTCCCTCAGCTTTATATACTAGCTCAACCAAAGACCTAGTTCCCTTTGCTTGCTCCCACGAACTTCCTCAATTACCCTTGTACTATATGTCTCAAACAGGGCCCTTGTTTGATACAAGACAAACGATGCATGCTCCTTTGTTGTTGGAACATAAGAGGAAACAAAGTGGTCCTGCAAAGATAACCACGTGAGCTGTTTCTTTTTCTGAGACTTGCTTCATTTCCAAGTTGTTTTTCAAACTCCCCTTACTCAGTTGACCGTTGCTACTAAACCAACATTAGCAAATTCATATTCTATTGAAAATTAATAAATCATTTATACTCTATGTTTATCAAATAGAATAATTTGACGCTTTCTCTGCTTCTTAATCCACATGTATCAAAAAGTAGCAATTATAAATCTAAACAACGATAGAAGAAAAGTGATCAGACGATGGACAGTTGTTGGATCTAGTGATTATACAGAATGATGGAAGTGAGAGTGAGAATGAAAATAGAGATGAAACATATTTTTTTGTATTTATACATATTTTACAAAGAATATTATAACCAAAGAGTTGATATGGTTACAAACTTAATTTTTGGTGTTGCTATGTATATATGCAATTTAATTTTTTTAATTTACACTTAAAGTATAAAGTTGAAGAATGGAATTTGGGGGGATTGGAGTTTAGAATTTTTAAAACTAATAATAATTAAAATTAACTCTAAAAAATTAGTTTCAAAAAGTCAGATTTGTCCTATTTTTAAAGCTGGTCCAACATAACCAAATATATATTTACAAAAACAAACATGAATTTAATTGTAGATAAGATTCCCAGGAAAGTCGGACCGGCCTGCTTGACGGTATTATTGGTGTGGCTGGGACCGGTTTTAGCTATTCAATTGAATCGAGGTTATATTAAATCTTCAAAGGGTTCCACCAAAAATCCCATCGTTGTGACTTTGGAATAAACAAACAAAACTACGAAACGTAACCTTATGCATTCGCCACAACGTGTCAGGAGAGGTTGGTTGCGATAGCGATGGCTATAACGATGGAGCATAGTCACTACTATTGAACTTGTAAATGATCTACAACTCATTCAGCTGTGCACTTTGTAATGACGATTCGAAATTCAATTATAACTTATTTGGAGACAAGACAAAAACACAAAGTAACATCCTCCAATAAATATATGCCACTAAAATCTCTCATTTCCATTTCTGGCAAATCGTCTTTGTCCACATCAAACTAAACTAATCAATAGACTTTATTCAAACACACATAAAAAAAACTTTTTCAATTTATAAAACAAAAAAACTCCAAAAATAGTAGACAGCATAAAAGCACCCTCAACCCTTCAGCTATGATTCATCACAACTGTTCTATTATTTCCTTTGCTTCAACTTTGAGACCAACAGTTTCCATATTAAGAAACTTTTGACAAAAACCCATCTCCTTTCTCTCATTTTCTTTACTACCCAAATCTCTATTTACAGAACATAATCTCAATTTCTTCACTTTCTCATACACTCTCCTTACTTTTATTGTGTTCGTATAATGGATTGTAACCTCCCCAGTCCGTTAGAGGGTCTCAAAGAAACAGGACCAACACCTTTCATTACAAAAGCCTACAACATAGTGGAAGATTCAAGCACAAACAACATAGTTTCATGGAGCAGAGACAACAACAGCTTTATTGTCTGGGAGCCAGATACTTTTGCCCTAATATGTCTCCCCATATACTTCAAGCACAACAATTTCTCCAGCTTTGTTAGACAACTCAATACCTATGTATGTAAAACTATTCACTCTTATTTATGCAAAGCTCAGAAACTGATTCTGAATCTGCTATATATTGATTTCTCATTATATATGTGTAATGATTTGTAGGGGTTTAAGAAGATCGATACAGAGAGATGGGAGTTTGCAAATGAGTATTTTTTGAGGGGAGAGAGACATCTCCTTAAGAACATCCGGAGAAGAAAGACACCATCTCAAACGCAAGCACACTTACTAGAAAGAAATGGACTGGGACGAGAGATCCAGGGGATGAGAAGAGACAAAGCCGCTCTAGTAATAGAATTGGTGAGATTGAGACGTAAGCAGGAAAGCGTCAAGACATATCTCCGTTTCATGGAAGAGAAACTTAAAATCACTGAGAGGAAGCAACAAATGATGATGGACTTCTTGCTGAATAAAATTAAGAAACCGAGTTGTTTAGAAAACATAAAGAAGCGTAAGCAGCAAGGCATTGAGAATCTAGAGAGAGGTCAAGAGATGACCTCTAGCCATGGGCTTGTTAAAGCTGAGCCGGAAGAGTATGGTGACCAATTTAGAGGTGTGTTTGGTTATGGGGATGAGCTTCACATAGCTTCAATGGAGGATCAAAGACAAGATGATGGGGTTCAAACGGAGGTGGATAGTGAAGGGATTTGGAAAGCTTATGTGTTGACTGATGAGATGTGTATTTTAGGAGACTACTTGCTTTAGTTATATTAAATTATAGTCTTATCAAATGAGAGTTTTCTACTACATTTTTTCTACAACTCTTCACACATACTACCATACTAAAACTCCGAAATGATATACAAAATCGTGCAAGACATTAGTTTCTACAGCCAGGTCTCAGATTGAAATCTCAGACAACGCAGTTTATTGCAAAATATAGGATGTAAAACTTATTGGAAGTTTTAGAGTACTGTAGTCATAGTCATTCGTTATGATCGTTTGCTTTGGAGAGAGAATGTATATCAAAGGTGTCCTACATGCAGAATCATCATTCGATTCAAGTGTTTTGAGGAGAACTTCGTCGTGGAATTGTTATCCGTGAAATTATTCATAATATTGTATATGTTGCAAGTTGTTGATCATCATATCTAATAGAATTATGGATTATATGATGATTTAATTGTTACCGAGTATTTAAAAAAGTTATACAAAATTGAAAGCAAACTATTAGAATACAATCATGCATGCCCTATTATTTTAAGATTATATTTTATTAAAACTGAAGTACAAAATAGAACTAACCTTATTTTTAACAAATTTATTATATATTTTCCTTATTTTTGTTCATCTTAACTATTTTATTAATTGATTTTTTCCATAACTTAACAACATTTATTATAAAAATACAAAACATAACTTACCTTTTAAGTGTTTTATTATATTTTATTATATTTTACATTTTTTACTCTTTCAAACTACTTTATTAATTGTATTTACCATAATAATTCGACATCATTTTTATTTTACATGTTATTATTATTATTATTATTATTATTATTATTATTATTGTTATTATTATTATTTTGACAACAATGGCATAAATAGAAATCCTATCCTAAATTTGACGCCAGATCAGAGACCCAAGCTGGTGTTGAAGGACCAACATAGTACAAACACCACATGCAAGATTGTCCACCATTTTATTCTTGCTCTTCAATATATTGGAGGGAGAAAAAGGAAAGGGCATCTTATATCGTTGAATTTCCTCCAAAAGAGGTGTAAAAGCTGGCCATTTTGTCGGTGTAGACACCATCTTCACCAACTGAGAACAACGTGTTGCAAACTTCACCTCCGGAAACTGAAGTATTGTCATGCATTCCATAGTCCATATCAAAGCTTCACATTCAGCATGTAAAAGGGATATGCTGTATCGAATTGTCATGGATCCCATTACCTTGCTAGATGCATCCCTTGTGAAGGAGAACCATCCTTGACCCAAAAACTTATCACTCTCTTTCCATGAACTATAGAGATAACACCAAAGAACAGCAGTATCTTGGTGATCAATTTCCGCGGATGACCATCTCTGGAAGTCCTCGAATACGTCAGTTGCGCCTCAGCCCATAAAGTGGCCTTTACTTGTGCAACCCGCAAAATCTCATGTGGGTTCCCATTTGTATTCTTAAACACTTTTGCATTCCGATTTTTACAGATATACCATAAAATCTAAGGAAAATAACTAAAGTAAAAATTATTTGGGAGTCTCCAAAAAAGATAGTCCATATTTTTAAAAATCGACCGGATGGGAAATCCAACCGAACTCCAATGAATTTTTGATAAAGCTCATATTTGCAGAGAAAGTGGACACTCAAAAGCACATGGTTCACTGATTTCTCCTCCGCACCACATATAGTACAACATGTATCACATTGCATACCTCTTGCTTTCAAATTCTTTGTTACTAGTAAACTTCTAGAAATTATTTTCCAAATGAAATGTTGCAACATTGGAGAGCACTTTAATTTCCAAGAGAAAGCCAACAGAGGGCGAACAGTTGGTCCATATATACACCTCAGGAACCAAGTCCCTGTCTGGATATAGACTCTCAATATTATATCCCGACTTCACTGAGTATCTCCCTGGGATTGTAAAATGCCAGCTCATGGTATCAGATCGCAATGAGCGACTTACCGGCATAGTTCGAATAATTTTGACATCATTTGGATGGATGTAAGCCTTTAAGAGATTTACCTTCCAAGTACGATCCGCCGAATTTGTAAGGTTCTCCGCAGTCATTGAAGGGTAAAGAAACTGATTTTGAGATTTTGGTAGTGCTGATATCGGTGAGCATGAATCTAGGGATCGGTCCAGACTGAAATGGAACTACTTGTACCCACTCTTTTGATTAGCTCCTTATTAACCAGAGATCAAGCTGAAACTATACTCTTCCATCCATATGATGGAGAATAGGATTTAATGGGATCCAAAGGATCTGTTTTCCTATAGTAGCGCCCTTTAAATACTCGAGCAAATAATGAATCTCGCTTTTCAATTAACCGCCAAAGTTGTTTGGCCAACAAAGTCGTGTTAAAATTCTGTAAATCTCGAAAGCCTATACCGCCCTACTCCTTATCCTGACACATTTTATCCCATGAATACCAATATACACCTTTGACATTTCCACTACCACTCCACCAAAATGAGCTATCGCCCTCGTCATCTTCCTTGTCACTGTCTTGGTTAATCGATAGCATGACATGACATGAGTAGGCATTGCAGATGCAAATGGCTTGAGTAAAACTTCTTTTCCGCCTTTTTTGAGATACCGAAGCGTCCACCCATTAACCTTAGTATTTATTCTCTCATTCAAAAAGCCAAAAAATTGGAATTTAGAACCCCCTAAACTTTATGGGATTCCTAGATAGTTTCCCATTCCCCCGATTGTATTGATCCGAAGAATATAGTGTATTTCATCCCGTGTAGTGGTCAATACCGTGTGCCCAAACTGAAGAGATGATTGATCAAAACTTATCTGTTGGCCTGACGCTCGCTCGTAGTCCTTAAAGGTTCTTAAAATAACCTCACATTCCTCCTTTTGGGCTTTGCAAAAGAATAAACTATCATAAGCATACAAAATATGTGAAATTTTTGGGCTCCCTCGAGATATCTTTAAGCCTATTAATAGTTTCAGCTGTATTGTTTTCGAATGTTTGCAATAAGGCTCTCTGTGCAAAGGATAAAAATGTATGGTGAAAGCGGATCTCCCAGTCTGAGTCCCCTTTGTGGAATAATATAGCCTAGTGGATGCCCATTTATAGGACTCTATACTTAACCGAAGTAATGCATTGCATAATCCTTGAAACCCAAGTGGATGAAAAACCCATCTTAATGAAGATCTTTTGTATGAAAGGCCATTCGAGTCTGTCATATGTTTTACTCATATCTGTCTTCAAAGCTAAAAAATTTGTCTTACATGAATTATTTGTCCTTAAGGCATGCAACATCTCCTCGGAAATCAAAATATTATCTGAAACTAACCGTCCTGAAACAAAAGCGGATTGCGTTCCCAAAATCAATCGTGGAAGTAAAAGCTTAAGCCGCTGGCAGAAAACCTTGGAAATAATCTTATATCTCACATTACACAAACCGATTGGTCGTAATTTTGTCATACAGCTTGGCCTAACCATCTTGGGGTATAAGAAAAATATTTGTTGCATTTATTCTCTCATCCAGGAATCCTCGATCCAGAATATCATTTACCATTTGGACTACATCAGCTTTGATTATTGACCAGGACTACTCAAAAAAATGATGTCATACCATCCGGACCTAGGCTTTTTCTCGATGCATCAAAACAATGCATTTCACACCTCCTCCTTCGTGATCCGTTGGGTCAACCTTGAATTCTGAATATCCGTTACTAACTGCGAAACTTCCTCTAAAACAGCTCGAAAGTCAGATGGTGATGTCGACTGAAAAATGTTCTCAAAATAATTCACCTCAATTGTCTTTATTTGTTCTTTTGAGGTGACCCAATTTCCTTGATCATCATACAAACCAATTAACTTATTTTGTGCTTTTCGCTGTTTTGTGAATGCCTAGTAAAATTTCGTTTTCTTGTCACCCTTCGAATGCCATATTTTTCTACTCTTCTGTTTCCAATAAAGTTCCTCGTCCCTATAAGTCTCTTTTAATTTCCTAGTAACCTCCGTAATTTCCTCGTGAGATTTAAAATCATCACTTTGAATTTCTTCAAGGGCCTTCTAAATGTTGTTCTACTACACCGCCTCTATTTGATGGTATAGAAAAAGTCCACCCTCTTTTGATTGCCTCCATTAAACCATTCTCACCAATCCACCATTTATCAAAACGGAATTGCCACTTGGTTTTAACTATCTTGTCTTCTATTGTAGCAATAATTGGCCGATGATCTGATCCAAACATTCCCAAATATTCTGCAAAAGAACAAGGAAAAAGGGAATGCCATTCCATGTTCCCCAGCACCCGATCAAAACGACACCTGATAATTTGGCCTCCCCTTCTTCCACTCCATGAAAAGGAATTCCCCAAACTAGGAAATTCTAGAAGACCAAAAATTTCAATCATATTGTTAAAGGGAAAAAAGTAGACGAATATCGCAGCAGTCCTCCTTGTTTTTCATGATTCCATGTTATCTCATTTAAATCTCCTATGAGAAACCAGGGATCCTTCAGTTGTAATCCTATCCTTATCAACCTCTTCCAAACATATTCTCTAAGATCCTGGACTGGATCATCATATACAAAGGAAAGGAAGATACATTGTCCATTATATTTTGCCTCAATATCTATAAGCCATTTACTAAATGAGACAATAGAGACCTTAAATATCGAATTATAGAATAATGCCAAACCTCCGCTCCGACCTCTAGGATCTTCAGTGTGTAAGTATTGATAACCAAAATGAGCTTTAAAATCCTGAAAAAAGCCTTATGTTGTTTAGTTTCCCAAAGAAAGAGAAAGTCTGGTTTATGTTTGTGTCAAATTTTTCGTAAATAACTGATGGTCCATTTGCTATCTATCCTTTGAAAATTCCAATTTAAGATTTTCATCAAGTAAATCAACATATGTTAAAATTTATATCACCAGAAAAGCCGTTTCTAGTGGTCGTATGAATTTGAAGGTCCATATTCAGACAGACTGAACCAAGTATGGGGGATATGCAATGAAGGTTATTTTCCACCCACTCCATCCTCCCAATCGTTTCGCAAGAAAAAAAAACCAATGAAATCCCAATGTCAACATGACGATAATAATGAGACATTTCCTGAAAATTTTCGTACAAACAAACATGAATCAGTAGAAAATTTCCCCTCTGAACAAACCGCAACATATTCATAGAGTAAATAACCGCAGAGCCAAGCCTGACCGTACACATTATCCAAAAAATAAAAACTCCAGCCCTCTCATTCCAGGGAAAACCAAGTAAGTGTCTTTGCTTTCCAAATTTCACACAAGGGAATTCCGTTAAATGCTAAAACATATAAGTTTTAATTTCTTTGCTCCACATCTGAATGTAACTCTCATAAAAATCAGCTTGCCTTGATATCTTCTTTTAAACTGCCAAGGGAATACTAATCCCTAATGACTCACTGAGACAGTAGCATGATAAAGCATCATGACACCAAAGACACTATAGATTACATCCACACATAAACAATGACCTCATTAGATCCCTCTGGACACCACTTTGTTCGAGACACCAAGTCTGGCTTCGAAGAAGAATTTCTCTTTTGTTATATCCCCTCCAAATCCTTGGAGCACCACCGGAAGAGACAATGGATGTAGTCCTCCAAATTGTCAACCTATGTCAAACCATTATCTCCACAAGATACATAAGTAGATATATCAGATCAAAAACCTCGAGAAACCTCCTCCTACCATAAAATTAAAATCAGACTTACTCCCATTACCGTCCCCCTTTCCCCGAGTAATGTAGAACCCCTAAAAACATCTAAATCCAATGAGAGATAGATTCTGTATCCAAGAAGTTCCTTCTAAGACCACAGCCAACAGAATGTCCATTCCAACCAAAATTCATATTGAAATACATAAGGAAAGTCCCGCCTAACCTTTTAGACCAACCAGAATAAGCAGAACCAAAAAATTTATTCCATAACTTTGTGAAGAGAAAACCATACCTCACAAACCAAAAAACGAAAGACCATAAAGAGAAAACCAAAACAACTACCTGAAACAGCCTTAGATCCTGGAACTTTATAGAGGTAGTTCCTAGATAATTATTGGAATAAAAAGAAAACTAGGACTCAAACTTAAAACTTGATTAAAACAGAAACCTTAAACCACATAAACCTATTTATTATGTATCTGGTTTGGCCTTAGAAGCAATCTTCTTTGGGAGCGAAAGCCCCTTTCTCCTCCCTTACTTGGCAGTTTTGACATTTGTTTCTTGCGCGGAGAGATCAAACATTGCACCAGGCGTTTCTTGGTGGTTCCTCCAATGACAATGGCCCTTGACCTCCCAGGGTTCTTCTTCACTTTTTCCTCATTGGCCTCCTGATCACATTCATACTGTCTCAACTCACCTCCCCTATCTGCCTCATCCAAGTCCAGGCCGTCCTTCTCCACATTAAAATCAATTTACCATATTCCAAACCTTCGAAAACGCCTATTGCTTCTCCTGTTCATGATCATCAACAACTGTCATCACAATCTACCCATCCTGCAAAAAGGTTGTTAGTTCAAAGCTGGCCTTATCACCCTTATTAGGTTCTTGTAAAGACTGCCCCTCTCCCCTCAAATCCGCCACCACCGAAGTCCGCTTTCCTCAGTTACACCTCACCAGATTTCTTCACCTCATTCACTTCCTCCATACTTGCATCACTAGATTTCTTCCTAAAAAAGTATCCTTCTGTTCTTCCCCTGTGGGTTCCTCTTCGCAGATAAGTGCCTTTCGAGCCTGAGAAACTGATTCCTGGCCCTTAGTAACACTCTTAGAAATCCCTTTCTGAGAGGAGACTCCCTTATCACCTAAAACAACTGCCATCATACACTTTTGAGAATCATCCAGATGCTGTCCTGACTCAGCATTATTTACCTCATTAATCCCTTTTGTGTGGATAGCATATCTTCTTGTGAGGTCTTGAGGAAGGAGATGGCCCGACTGTCGAGCATTTCTAGACAAACTCTCATTGTAATGACGAGAATATCTCTCTCTATGACCTCTATATGGGCCAGACTTATTATTGTGACTATCACTTCCCTTCACAATACCCTTTCCTCTGGATGGCTCCGTTGCAATCATTGAGTCTCTTCTTTGTTGCCTACTTGAACCTTGATCCCTATCCTGAATGAGTGCACCTTTGTAACTGAAAGTCGTAGGGCCATGTTCACCTTTATCATGGTTGGCCCACGGTTTGCCACCTCCTCCATCCTCACTAGCCCGTTTTGTAGGACAATGAGACTGGTCATGTCTCATACTATTACAAATACGACAAAACCTGTGCAGTTTCTCGTACCTCAACGCCACTTCAGTTTCTTCCCCACTATCAAACTCCACAGTACTGAAAAAAAACAGTGGCTTAAAAGCATCAAACTCCACCCTGACTCGTCCTTCATTAACATCCACTTCCCCTTGGACCTTCCCAAGCACCTCACCTATGCATCCGAAGGGTCCTCTCTAGTGAAATTGAATTGAAATCTGCCCAAGCCCAAATCAGCCCCTATCACCCTATCTTCGACTTGCCATATCTTTGGCAACCTGGACAGAAGAAGCTTCATATCTTGCCTTTGTGGATTCATACACCTCCCAATAAGTGTCTTTGCATAGCCGTAAATCAAGCATGAATTATCAAACGCTGGCACCGTAATCTTCAAACCCTTCTTTGGAACCTCATCTTCTTACCGCCAGACTTAGCATACCATTGTCCTTGAGACATAATCACTTGGAGCAGATTTTATAAATTCATATGGTAACTATAATAATTTTACATTTTTAAATGAAATTATTTCATTAGTACAAGAATTCAACCCGATTAACAAAGAATTATTTTTTGTTTACATGATCAGGTAAACATGAGCATTCAGATACACGTTCGGATACATAACATTTTTTGTATCAAGGTTTTTTGAATTTTAAAATTAAACTTTGTTCGGATATTATAAATTTTCGGACGAGATTCAAGTCGGATTTCCGGGTCAGGATAGATTCGTAGAAACCTTAACATATCTAAATAACCTATATCTATATGATTAAAATGTTATTAAATAATTTATAAAAATGTAAAGATTAATCCCGAGCAGACATGTAGGTCAAGCTCTAATTTTACATTATAACTCCAACATATATACTACCGCATATATATACCTATACGATGTTAGTATACACTATTAGCTTACATGTTTCGATTTTATGCGTAAATATGATGAAAATAGATATTATAGTAACCATATTTTAAAATTTTTACTTGAGTTCATAACTTGGTTATGTGATTATATCTAGTTGCATTTTTAACCTTCTGTATTTTGATTCAGTCTATGAATTTTTGTGTATAAAAAGATGCAAAATGCCAAAATGTATCAACTATCAAGTATTGGGTTGCGTTTTGGAAAATCATTTCTCTTAATGTTAACTAAAGTAAAAACATTTGGTCTGAAGTAAAAGACCAACAAACAAAGAAAAAATGACATTCTAAGTCACATTATCACTTTACAATTACACAGAGAGGCACATTCTACTTAACACACACTTTTTCCTTACTGATTGTCTAATATATCCTTCATATGTGAACAGAGACGGATAAACTAAGTAAAATGTTCATCATCTCCCTCTCTCTCCCTCTCGTTTCAACCAACATCTTCACGACAATTCAGCTTTGACTAACATCACGACGATAGCAAACCAGCTCCAATACTAATATCCACTCCCGTACATTGATCGATTAGTCGAATTTACCGCGGGTAACGATCTCTTGACCTTCATTGATGCATTCTCCGAGTAAAACCAGATCATGATGCATCCCGACGACTGCGAGAAAACTGCATTCATCACCGACAGAGGAACATATTGTTACAAAGTAATGCCCTTCGGCCTCAAGTACGCGGGAGCGACTTACCAACGACTAGTCAACCGAATGTTCGCAAGCGAACTTGGAAACACAATGGAAGAATACATCGATGACATGCTGGTGAAGTCTCTCCGCGCCGACGACCACCCCGATCACCTACGCGTTTGCTTCAAAACTTTGAACGAGTATGGTATGAAACTTAACCCGGCTAAATGCACTTTCGGCGTGATGTCGGGGGAATTCCTCAGCTACATCGTTACCCAGAGGGGGATCGAGGCGAACCCAAAACAGATCTCGGCAATCCTCGAACTCCCTAGCCCGAAAAATAGTAGGGAAGTCCAGCGCCTAAGGGGCAGAATCGCTCTTGTTAACCAATTCATCTCTCGTTCTATGAATAAGTGCCTCCCTTTCTACGAACTATTACGGGGAAAGAAAAAATTCGTGTGGGATGAAAATTCCGAGGAGGCCTTCACTCAGCTAAAACAGTATCTCACTACTCCCCCAGTCATATCTAAATCAGAAGAAGGCGATACGCTGTCCTTATACATCGCAATCTCCAAAACGACAGTCAGAAGTGTCCTCATCAAGGAAGACCGTGGCGAGCAGCGACCGATATTCTACATAAGTAAGCGGATGACCGATCCGGAAACGCGAGACCCAACTCTAGAAAAGATGGCCCTCGCCATCGTCGTATCCGCAATGAAGCTACGTCCATACTTCCAGTCCCACACCATAGAAGTTCTAACCAACCAGCCTCTGCGGATGGTAATGCAGAACACTAACCAGTACGGACGCCTGTCAAAATGGGCAATTGAACTCAGCGAACATGACATCATCTACAAGAATCGAACAGCGGCCAAGCCACAAGTTTTAGCCGACTTCATGATCGAACTCCTGCCCGAGCTTGAAAAGGATCTTGTCCATCCGAACCAAACTTGGATCCTTCACGTCGACGGTTCTTCTACAAACAAAGGATCGGGCACAAGAGTTCAACTGCAATCGCCGACTGGCAAATTAATCCGCCAGTCGTTAAGCTTTGGCTTTGCCGCCTCGAACAACGAAGCCGAATCTTTGATAGCAGGTATTTGTCTGGCGAAGGCTGTCAGAGCAAAGTGTCTGAGCGCCTACTGCGATTCGCAACTAGTAACGAGTCAATTCAGCGGCGACTATGACGCCCGGAACGAACGTGTGGACGCTTATCTTAAGCTTGTCCAAAACCTTGTCAAAGACTTTGAGTTCTTCGAACTCACAAAGGTCCCTTGAGGAGAAAATGTCTGCGCTGACGCGTTGGCCGCATTGGGAAGTCGACTCCGTGATCAGGTCAAACGAAAAATCCCGATTCATAGAATCGAAATACCGAGCATCGCACGACTGAACGAACAACTCTTACCAATTGCCTCGGTCACCATAACAACTAGCTCCGGTGACACATCTTCTACCGACGCATCAGAAGAGCCAGCGGACTGGCGGCGCGAAATCATCGATATCTCGAGCACGGTACACTACCATTGGAGAAATGGGCCACCCGGCAACTTAAAGCAAAAAGTGCCAGATACGTTTTGACCGACGGGCATCTCCATAAGCTAACCCCTACTCGAGTATTACATAGGTGCATCATCGGCGAAGAAACAAGACTAGTAATGGCGGAGACACACGAAGATGTTGCTGGTAATCACTCACGAGGACGAGCATTTGCTCTAAAAATCAAACACCTTGGTTTCTACTGGCTGACCTTGAACACCGACTGCGAACTCTATGCTCAAAAGTGCGATAAATGTCAACGGCACGCATCGACTATACATTGCCCGACCGAGTCGCTGCGAACCATGACAGCTCTATACTCGTTCATGCGGTGGGCCATGGATATCGTCGGTCCACTACCGACATCCCGACAAAAGCGGTTTGTTCTCGTCCTAACGGACTACTTCACCAAATGGATCGAAGCCGAAGCCTTCGCCAGTATTACCGACAAGGAGGTCTGAAAATTCGTCTGGAAGAACGTCATCTGCCAACACGGGCTTCCCTTACGAGATAATCACCGACAATGGACCCAAATTCATCTCCCATGACTTCAAAGAATTCTGCGACAAGTGGCGAATTTGTCTCAATATGTCCACCCCGCGCTATCCGCAGAGCAACGGACAAGCGAAATCATCCAACAAGACGATAATCGACAGTATTAAGAAATACCTCGATATGAAGAAAGGATGCTGGGCCAACAAACTAGATGGAGTCCTCTGTCGCAGCGAACGACGCCCAGATGCGCGACCAAATCGACCCCTTTTTCTCTTTTGCATGGGATAGAAGCGATGGCTCTGGCTGAAGTCAATGTCACTAGCCTAAGCCGCTCCGCGATGACGCAAAACAACGCACTCAATCGCGACATGTTACTCGACGCGTTAGACAATATCGAAGAAAAGCGGGGTCAGGCACTATTACGCATCCAAAACTACCAGCATCAAATCGAGCTCTATTATAACAAGTAGGTTCGGTCACGTCCCCTTGAGCTAGGTGATCTCGTTTTTTGCAAAGTGTTTCAAAACAGCGAGGAGTGGAAAGCAGGGAAACTTGGAGCCAACTGGGAAGGACCGTGCAAAATCGTGAAGGTCGTTCAGCCCAGGGTATACCGACTCGAAACCTCCACCAGCGAACCGCTCCCGCGAGCATTGAACTCCACGCACCTGAAACGCTATTATCACTAACACCCCACCCCCGACTGAATGCACTTAGAAGTCAATTTCACTCGTTGGAACCCCCCCCCCTCCCACCCTGCGTCGAGTACATGACCCCCTCGGTCACCCCTGCTCGCGCATCTTTTAGAAAAAAAAATGGGTAAACGCACTTCCAAGTCACTTTTACCCGACAAACGAACTACGAATTAATTGATTCCCTCTCCGGGGTATGTAGGCAGCCCTCACCGGGTCCAAGCATACCAACATAATACCCCAATTCTCACACCCGCAATGCTAATGACCAAGTGATGTACAATTTATCAAAACTTTGGCTCGCGTACCAGCACTCGCCCCCGAAAAACAGACGATTCCCGATCAGACGCATGTTCAGGGACAAGAGAATTGTAGCAAAGCAATAATTATTGTCCTCTTCAAAATTTTGCGTGCAAGGTCTGGCTAACCAAGAATCACGTTAAAATTACCTTGAAGCGGGCAATAACCTTTATTATCAAGCGTTCTGACGCTTTTTGAGTCCAAATTACGTCCCACCGAGAACACCTTCAAAAGCCAGGAATAATTCTCGCCGACCGGCGACTAAACAAACTATTTCTGAAACTTAGGAGCTCGGGCACGTCCTAAGCCCAACACACGGCTTACTGGGTGCGTCAACTGAAAATCAGGGCCCAGAACATGGCTCACTGATTGTCTTGTCCTGCCCGACAGTAAAATAATTCCTGCCGACAAACGGCTGAACGAGTTAATTCCAAAAAAATAAAGCACGAGCACGTCCTAAGTATGACGAACGGCTTACTGTGCGGGCTAAGAACCAAAGCCCGGAACACGACTCATTGGAAATCCTGTCCAAACGAAATTAAGACTCTGAGACTCTGGCGCGTCCTAAGCTCGATGTGCGGCTTACTGGAAGTGTCGACCAATAATCTGAGTCCCCAGGTACGACTCACCGAGCGCCAGCTGAAAACCTTCGATCTAGAGGGCAATGGAGAAACAACTTGCCGAATTCTCGATCTAAAATAACAAAAGGATCTGTCACTCGCGAACCCATGATATTCATGACGATGGGCAATCAGATTAACTACTTCTAACTAAGAGGATGTTCAGGTTCAGTCCAGTTCCGGAACAAAAGAAGAAGGAGAAAGAGCGGGAGGGAGCCTAAGTCCATAACGCGAATAACCAAAAACATCAAGATCGAACACAAGTACTTTCAAGAAAAATAATAAAGGATCCGGTTACAAAGGCCACAAGGGACCGATAAAAAGGTTCAAATAAAAAAACAAACAACAACAATGAGCAGAAGAAAGACAGCAGTTTCCAACTCCTCCGAAACCATCACCTGGGCTAACACATCCTGCTCACGAGCATCCTACGGAGATATGGACGGAGGCTCGTGCTGATCTGGATCGATTGGTTCCTCCATAGACATGGCTTTGTCACTCTCGAGCGCTTTCCCGTCTTCCAGATCGAGCTCCTCACCATCGCCTGAAGACTCGGACGCCTCCACCGCATTCTCTTCCGGATCGCTACCACCTTCGCCCAACTGATCTCCTAAGGCGGAGGCGTCAGGCCGATTCTCAGGAACCCCATCAATAGTACGATGCGGAGTCTAGAGCTGAACCGCAGCATCCGCATTGAGCAGCTCCGCAAGAAGGTCTTCGTCCACGAAAGGCGACTCAAGGACCAACAGAGAAAAAGAAAGGTCGGATGCAAGAATCTCACCAGGATCCAATCGACTAGCCTCGAGTTTGCACCTCTCTTCCTTGGCAGCGAAGTAGTCAATCGTTTCCTGCGGAATGTCCACTCCCCTCCTCTTCAGCATTTGGAGGCATTTTGCCGGTCCCAAAGGACTGGCTGTAAAAGCATCGGGCCGTATTATAAGCATCGTAGCTAGATATCCGCTCGTGAAGTTTCTCAAACCGACGTTCTGCTTTGGCGGCCATCGCAGCCTGGACTCGAGCTCGTTCGTGTGGCACTTCAAAGACCCGAGACTCCCTCAGTTGCCTAGCTTAAGCCTCATGCGTTTCCTCGGCAATGGCTCTTGATCGCTCTAGCTCGGCCTTCTCTAGTTCCAGAGCAGCCTTTCCGCGTGAACTCTCTCCAATTCCGCCTTGACAAAGGCAAGCTCCTTTAAGAAGTCGTCGCCCCTTTTTCTCTCGATCTTGCATCGACTGACGGCCTCGTCCCTCTCAGCGACCACTCTCGCAGAAACTTTCTTGACCTCCTTCCTCAAAGAAGCAATTATCGCCTTCTTGGATTTGATCTGTTTCTTGGACTTTCCTAGAAGGGCGTATGTCGCCTTCAGCTCGGAGTCGTACTTCTAAATAAAGAAGTTCAAACAACCCACGGCCTACAGCACGAAAACAAGGTCATCATCAGCCAAAAACTAAAGGAAAAATCAAAGTAATAAGAAAAAAAGGGAAAGAACCACGACAAGTTCGAGATTCTTACCAGCATCCTGTTGCGAGCGGCGTCGATGTAGGCATCTTTGAAAACCAGGTTGTCGACGGCCGGCATCATACACGGGCCACCTCTAATCTGGCGAGCCAGCTCAGCGCATTGCCTCCCATCGCAGATTAGAGGAGAGTCCGCCTTGTACAAGAACTGGACTTTGTCGGGAAAAAGTTCCCTTAACCTGCGAGTCATGGCACCTCCTGAAACCCCGCGATCAGGTTGAGAGGACGAACTGGGTGCTAAGGAGGGCAGGGGGCCATCACCGACTTATGCATTCTCACGGCCCGTTTCTTCAAAACGCCCCAGTCGACTCCGTCACTGGGCTAAAGGAGATCTCCCGGCGCTCTCGTTCTCCAACTGAGCCCCCCCCCATCAGCGGACGTGTCACCCTGATCCAACGGAGGGACGTTGATCCCGTCACTCGGGACAACGTTGCTACGAAATTCTGACCCTTCGGTTCCGATATCAAGCCGCTTCTCGGCGGATTGCTTCTTGTTTTTTGGAGGTTTCTCGGATTGAGCCTCTTTGGCGCATCTTGTCGATTCCTTTTCCTGGATTTTCTCACCAACCCCGGAGATTCGGAATCGCGAGTGACGATTTCAGGGATTGCCTCCGTTGTCGGGTATGTCGGAGCCGATCCTTCCAAGCCCATGGTATCCAAAAGGTCCATGATTCCAGCCTCAGAGGATTCCATCCGGTTCTCGATCACAACGCTAAGATCTGGAAGTTCCTTCATTTTCCTCGCCTCCACTAGCTGCTTGTTGACCTTAGAAGGGAAAAGAGATAGACGTTTCTTGCCGGGAACGACGTGTGCAGGAAATTTCGAGACCCAATCACCTGCACCAAGACCAAAACGTGAACTTCTCGAGAAGAACCAGGCCAAGTAAAAAAAGGGAAAGGCGAGAAGAGAACTCCACGAGAAACTCATGTTCGGATATTCTGGCTAGTGCTCGACGAATCCTCTCCTCGTGAATCTCAGGCCAGGTCTGTCGACTCAGTTGCGCTATGGCTCGGGCGTCGTCGAAAAAGCGAGAACTCCCGGGATAATTCAGGGTGTACGAATGATTGACTACAAAAATCAAAACAGATAAACGAATAGTGGTTAGTGTCAGGAAAATGTTATCAGACCAAAAAGCAATTAATCTACCAATACGCTCTTTCCAGAGAACCGGAAACTCGTTATTCGGTGGCTCCACGAAAGAAAACTCATCCAACTTAATGAAGAAATAGTTCTGCTGCCAATTGGCAGTTTTGTTCGGGTGTCCGGTGAGAATGTTGTAATTCTTCCTCAGCATCACTGAGTATAGTCCACCGGGCATGGTCTTTATGAATCTTAGTTACTCAAACATCCACATGCCCATCGAAATGTTGGCTTCCGCCGCCAACACCATCAACGCAACCGCCACTCGGAACGACCTATTCAAAAATTGGCAAATCGCCACATCCCGACAAAACACATACGACGTGATCAGCCGGGGAATGGGAAACCGAGCTTTGGGTCCTCCTCAATGTAGGACTCGTAGACGCACTGATAGCCGAGCGGCGGCGACCAGGGTCTCTGGTCTTCAGTCGGTATTAGAAATGTCATCCCCGGGTTACCGCAGCGTCTGAGGAGTCTCTTTTCGCTGCCCATGGTCGACTTAGTGGGGAAGACATTCGTCCAGTTTTGACCCTTTACTCTAGATGGGCGCAGTGATTCAGACGAGATAACCTCGAGCCTCTAAAAGATCCCACCGAGGCAGAGCCGCGTCGGGTAAAAGTCGACCCGATCCACCGAATCCTCTGTTCCGACCGAGTCGTCGACTGGGTCGTCGACAGAGCGTTACCATCGTCTTCCCCTCTAATCAAGCGCTCCGCATCGGTGATTAAGAGCCTCTGCGATAGACTCATGTTCGCCGTATCCATCAGCGCATCTCGATGGACGAGACTAAATTCGTCAAGACCGTCGGCACTCGCGGAATCTCCTCTGGAAGAGTTACCGGCGACGGCCTTCCCTTTCTCCTTCCGTGACAACTTCTTTGGCGGCGACATCGATTCCACTCGAAAGAAAGGAAAATTCTAAAATCACAACAACAGGGTAGAGAGAGAAGTGGAGCGAAGAGATAGAAGGTACCTGGTGGACAATGAAGAATGAGGAAAGAGGAGGAGGTAGTCGATATTTATAAAGGATAGAGCAGCGCGTCTTCTCGAGGCGACTTCATTAGGTCTATAAAGACCTAAATGGGCCTCAAACCGACCAAATAGCCCACTTACCCACCGACGTTTTGTCTTCCCGCAACAAGTGGCCTCAAAAATTTAGAATGCATTTATTTCGCGACTCTTCAGTCACCCGACGTAATTAAAAACGACCAGCGCCCACCTCCTCCAGGGATCGATCGACGCCAGTTCATTTCGGGTTGTCACCAATTAACGATTTGACAATCCCTACCGACAAGCGAAGCCCGATCGAAGGACGACTTGACGATCACAACGACAACATAGTCGCATTGGACCGGTTATTTCCAAACCCGAATCTACCAGTTTGCTGGTAATCACCGATCACAAGTAAACTTGGGGGATCATTGAAGGGGATTGTTATGTGTCATCACCATGAGGCCCAGCGGACCTTTCAGTGTTGACATTTGAGCAGCTCGGCTCGGCGAGATGCGATGAGCTGACAGACAGCTCGTGACCGCTTTTAGCCGACCGAAGCCGAAGCTGATCGGCTCACCGCGACGAGCAAACCAAGTAAGGATCCTCGTCGGCCCATGAGCCGACAAGACCAAGAAAGCCCACCACGGCGAATCGACCTAGGGCATCCAGTCTCCCTGCACCTATATATGAAGAAGGGAGACTGAGGGAAAGGGGGAGAGCTAACGAACAACACACCGGGCGGCTAAAATTAGGGTTTCCAGTATTTCTAAATCTAGACTGCCTTGTAGTCACTTTCCGACTTACTTAATAAAGAAAACTATTACTTCTAAACCTCAAAGAAAGCAGACCCATCATGTTTAACCGTCTTTGAAATGATCCGCTGACAAGTTCCATCCGTCCAGTTGACCTTGACAGAACTCGGTACAAACATGCTTGACCTCTATTGTAATTTAGTAGTATCGTTTTTGCAATTAAAGAATATCGAGGAAACGTATTCACCACGTCATTTTCCTGACTACTTAATTATGAAAATCATATCCTCTTTCGTATTTTATAAAAGTTATTAGCTGATTAAATGTTTATTACATCTAAGGAAAGTTTCACCAATTACCCGATACCTCTGTAATAAATAGTGTATCAAGCGTAATAAATAATGTATCTACTGGTTTTTATAGGTTTAGTCACTGTAAATATGTTGGTACATGAACCGGTTTGTTCCGGATATTATTTATACATAATTGTACATAACTAGTGAGAAGCTCACTTTATTCAATAACATAAAAGTTCCATATTGCTTCTTCCTCTTTTCATTTGTCTTCTGAGCTCCATGATCGTCTGAGAAAAAGTTTGATTTCTGTTGAGTATCTTCTTCTAATATGGTATCAGAGCATTAAGCTCAAGCTCAAAATCTATTCTCATTCTTTTCCACTTCCTCTCGGCGATTTCTTTGTACATATGGGAAGTGTTCTCTATACAATGGTGGTTTCTCTTCGTCGCAGTCGTCGCATGGGTTGATCCCTTCGTGCTGGGAGTTCTACATCTTTTCCAGATGCTCCGGTCATTTCTGATTCTCCTATCACACTCCCAACGATGATGAATCCAGATTGCCCTCACTCTATTTTGTTTCTCAATATTTTATGGACCACATAAGTGATATCCTGCCTAGTGATAGCATATCTCAACCTGGTGTGTTGGCTGCTTTTCATAAAAAGGACAAGGCAATATGTTCTCATTGTGGTTATTCTGGCCACGTTGCTGATCTTTGTTACAAGCTTCATGGCTACCCTATTGGATGGAAGAAAAGTAAGAAGTTCTATGATGCCTCTCAACAGACTAAACAATCTACCATTGTAGCTAATGTCTCGACTCAGACTCCTTCTTCCGATTCTGGTTTGGATAGCCTCGTTGGTAATATGAGTAAGGATCAGATTCAGAATTTTATTGCCTACTTCAGCTCTCAGTTGCAAGTAAAGCCTCATTCTCAGACAAACAATGTCACCTCTTCCTTTGCTGGTTCTTCCTGTTTCGACTCATCTGGTATATCATTTTCCAATTCAACTTTCAGTTTTGTTGGAATTTTGAATGCTTGTGAACGAGTTACAAACATCAACACTTGAATTGTTGATTCTGGAGCCACACATCATGTATCACACAATAAGGACATGTTTGTTGAGCTTGATACTTATGTGGTTCATTATGTAAATCTCCCAAATGGTTCAATTATCAAAGTTGGTGGTGTTGGAAGTGTTGTGATAAATGATTTTATTCTGCTGAAGAATGTTGTCTATATTCTGAGTTCCGATTAAACTTGTTGAGTGTCAGCTCAGTGACTTCAGATATTGGTTGTCGGGTGATATTTGATCCTGATTCTTTTTAAATACAGGCTCTCACCAAGGGGTTGATTATTGGAAGAGGTAGGCGTGTGGTGAACTTGTATGTCTTGGAGATTGAAGCCTGAGTTTCTAAGATTGAAAATCATGTTGCTGCGAATGAAGTCTCAGTTTCACAGATTGTAGACCCAGTTGCTTAGAATGAAGATTCAGTTTCTCTAGACATTGTTTCTTCTTCTATTTTGAACTCTGTAATTAATGCTTATGTTTAGCATCAACGACTTGGACATGCTTCTTTTGAACGCATAGACCTTCTTTCAGATGTTCTTGGAATAACTAAAGCAAAGAATAAGGGTTTATTACACTGTGATATATGTCATCGAGCAAAACAAAAGAAGCTACCTTATCCGTCTCGCCATAACCTATGTTCTGCTACATTTAACCTTCTTCACATTGATATTTGGGGTCTGTTTTCTGAACCTACTCATGAAGGTTACAGATACTTTCTTACAGTGGTAGATGATCATACACGCATAACTTGGATATATCTTCTTCGCCTTAAAAGTGATGTTCTTATGGTTTTCCCCGATTTTATCACCATGGTGGAGAGACAGTTCAATACAATAGTGAAGGCTGTACAATAAGATAATGCCCCAGAACTCAGCTTTGCTGCTTTGTATAGACAGAAGGGGATTTTTCATACAAGTCTTGTCATGAAACTCCCGAGCAGAACTCGGTAGTTGAGAGGAAGCACCAACACATCCTAAATGTTGCACGCTCCTTAATTTTACAGTCTTAGGTTCCATTGTGTTACTGGGGAGATTGTGTTCTTACAGCGGTTTTCCTCATTAATCGCACCCCTTCTCATGTTATATCTAAGAAGTCACCATATGAAATGCTTACTCATAAGCAACCTGAGTATGTTCATTTGTAGTCCTTTGGGTGTTTATGCTATGAAAGTACTTCATAAGCAACCAAAGCTTCATACTAAGTTTCATGATCGAGCTAAAGCTTGTGTTTTCCTTGCTTATCCCTCTGGATATAAAGGTTATAAGCTCCTTGATTTGCAGTCTAACACAGTCTTCATATCTAGAAATGTGATTTTCTATGAAGAAGCATTTCAATTTCGACAGAACAATGTGACTGAGACTACACTGATGGAATTCTTTCCACAGTTTTCTTCTGTTCCAGATCATCATTCTTCGTCTCCGGTTTTGGTTTCATCTCCACATGATTCTCGCCAAGTCTCCAAACCACCTGCTTATCTAGATGATTATCACTGCTACTCAGTCCAAACCTCTACTTACCATTCTAGTCGAACTTCTTATATTATGATGCATTGTCAGATCCTTATCTCATTTTCCTCAATGCAGTTTATAAGATACATGAACCTTAGTCCTATAAACATGCTCAATCACTTAAGGAATGGTGTGACGCTATGGGAGTTGAATTAACTGCTCTAGAGGATAATGGTACTTGGATGATCTGCTCTCTTCCACCAAGTAAAAATGCAGTTGGTTGTAAATGGGTTTTCAAGGTTAAACTGAATGCTGATGGAACTTTGGAGCGTTACAAGGCTCGTTTGGTCGCTAAGAGTTAACAACAGGAAGGTTTGGATTATGTTGATACATTTTTGTTGTTGCAAAGTTGGCGACGGTAAAATTGTTGATTGTTGTAGCTGCTGCAAAAGGCTGGTCCCTTAACCCATTTGACATTTCTAATGCTTTCTTGAATGGTGATCTCCAAAAAGAGATTAATATTGTTTTACCACAAGGATATTCACCAAAAGAGGAGGAATGTCTACCATCTAATGTTGTGTGTAAATTAAAAAAAATCTCTTTATAGTTTAAAACAGGCTTCTCACCAATGGTTCCTCAAATTTTCTGAGAAGTTAATGGAGTTGGGTTTCAAGCAGTCGTCTAGTGATCACACTCTCTTCTTGAGGAATGCTAGTGACGTCTACATGGCTGTATTGGTCTATGTAGATGACATCATTGTCGCCAGCAGTTTTCGTACTGCTACTTCCTTACTCAATTATGACCTTCAGTGTTCTTTCAAGGTACGGAATTCGGGGCTTTTAAAGTATTTTCTTGGTGTTGAAATTGCTCGAAACAGTGATGGTATTTCTCTTTCCCAACGTAAATATTCTCTTGAGTTATTGGATGACACAGATCTTCTCGGCTGCAATCCCTCTTCCATACCTATGGAACCTAGCCTCAAGTGTCTTTAGATGAAGGTGAATTGATTGAAGATACTGAACAGTACCGTCATTTGGTTGGTAAGCTGATGTATCTTACCTTCACTATGCCAGTACACCTCTAAGCCTCACAAACCTCATCTCAATGCAGTTTATAAGGTCCTCAATTATTTAAAAGAAACCGTTGAACATGGTCTCTTTTACTCTGCCTCATCTGATTTTAAGCTCTCAGCCTTTGCAAATGCTGATTGGGCCTCATGTCCCGACTTTCACAGGTCTACTTCTGGTTTTTGTATGTTTGTTGGTCCTTCCCTCATCTTTTGGAAGTCCAATAAGCAAGACGTTGTGTCAAATTCATCTGCTGAAGCAATGTTATGTGATTGGAACATGGTTGTAAGATTACTTATTGGCATGCTTGGGAAGCTCGTGAGTTTGCAATTGCAGCAGTTAGAGGTATACCAGATCACAGTTATGCAAAAATACAAAAATATTTTCATATGATTAAAGCAGCTAACCCTGGTACGCATATTCACTATAAAACTGTTAAGAATGGGAGATTCATGTATCTATTTCTATCGTTTTGGCAATCAGTTAGAGGATTCTACAATGTCATTCGTAGGGTGATTGTTGTTGATGAAACTTTTCTGAAAAAATAAATACAAAGGAGTTATACTCGTAGCTACAACTGTAGATGGTAACTCTAATTTGTATCCAATTGCATTTGGAGTTGTTGATTCAGAGAATGATGATTCATGAGAATTGTTCTTCAGACAATTGAATGTTGTTATTGAGATAGTAAATGCTTAGCTTTTGTGTCAAATAGAAATTTGTCAATTGCTAAAGCGATTGGTACTGTCTATCCTCAATCATCACATGGAATTTGCATTCACCATTTGTTGACCAATGTTGTTAATTTTCAAGACAAAGGGGTTGCCTGACTTGGTTGAAAAAGCTTCACGGGCATATATGTTCACTGAGATTCAAGAATGTCTCACCAAAATTTTTGATATGTTTCCTTCACTTGGAAGATATCTGCAGAAGGCTGATGTGAGAAAATGAGCTTGTTCTCTCTTTAATGGATGCAGGTACGACATTAGGACCAACAACCATGCAAGGTTGATAAATTCAATTCTGAAATCACCTAAAGAATTTCCAGTTATTCCTTTGCTCGATAGTATAAGAGAAATGTTGACACAATGGTTCTAAGAGCGTCGAATGTTAAGCACGAAGCAACTTGATCCTTTAACCATTAAGGTGGAGAAAAAGATCGATAGGAGAATTGTGAAGGCAAAAGGATTTCCGGTGTACAAGGTTGACAATTTCAGACACTTGTTCAAGGAGACAAATATGATTGTCATGTTGATTTGGAAAATAAAACATGCACATGTGGGAAATACGATTTAGGAAAAATACCTTGCAGACACGCCATTCCTGCAATTTATTCACGAGATATAGAAGTGTAAACACATGATCTTGGGACCTATTTATTTTCGTAATTACGTGGAATATAGACATTACTTGATCTCTATTTTTTTGACACAGGTATGGAAGTACATAGATTTACTGATGGCGTATGCAACGTGGAGAACTGCCTATGTGGAAAGCATTAATCCAATAGCAGTTCCAGAGTCTGAATGGAATGTCCCAACTGAGGTTAAACTTGCGAAAGTTTTACAACCAGAAACAAGAAAGAGTGCTGGTAGACCAGTAAAGAGAAGGTATGAAATAGTAGAAGACAAGATAAGATATTCTCAAAGATCAAGAAAGAATAAAAAGCACAAGTGCAGCTGGTGTGGTGTTGAAGGACACAAAGAGACGAACATGTGATATGCATATTTAGTTTGTTGTGTGTGTTCTTTGTTCTCTTATTTTGCTTATTACTCGTTTGGTATTTTGTGTTCAAGAACCTATTTCATAATTTGGTATTTGCAACATTTATGAGACAATTCGATCTTGGTTTGGCAATTTTGGTAATTTGCAACATTTTTGGTTCAAATCGATAATCACCAAGAAACACCAAGAAACATAGTCTTATACTTATTTGAAAAACAGAACAACAAATTATGAACCTTAATTCTCCAAACCATCATGTATAGGTAAGGTACATGAAGACAATCACCAAACAACACACAAACAAGACTTTTATGATCATTAATTCGCTAATGCATTCAATAGTCTTTTCTTGACAACGTGCAATTGTATCTTCCATCTCTTCGATTCTACTCTCATGGCATTTCAGCATGGCCTCACAAGCTGTCATTGAATTTTGCAACTGAGAATTGTCAATGAGAAGACGTCAACACACTTCTGGGAAATCTTCAATTTCTTCAACAACCGACTTATCAGTCCATTTGAACAAGTGGGTTTTGTCCTTCATCATTAAAAACCAACGACAATTAGATTAAAACGAAGACAAGGTTAAATGATAAGGGGACTAACCTTCTAAGATCCCATTGGACAACAATTTCCTGGATTTTTGAATGTTTTTGAAGTGAAAAGAACCGCCGCCTCACCGCATTTGCATTTTGTTGGAATTTCGCGTTGTTTGAGGAGTCGAGCTCTTGAATCGGCTGAAGAATTGACCGAAGACATGATTGAGTCGATCTCAAAGTTTTTGCCCCCTGAGTTTCTCTCACTCTTGAAAGAATGAGGAAGAAAAAAGATTAGGTCAAAAATAATTCAGAAAACGTCGTCGCTTTATAACATATAACATGTATTCAACCTAAGGCATATCAATAAAATTACACAAATATTTGCTTCTTCTTTTTAGGTGGCGCAACAGCCTTCACTATCCTAGGAATCATAACAGCAAACTTTTCCACGTATTGACTATTCTTTCCCTAAAAGCAATCAAAGACTTCCACTTTCTTTTCAACGATGTTGACGCATACTGAAATTCAGTGATTACATGCGTAAAACATTACTAAATTTGTAAATACAGAGATGTAAATGGACACGTGTAGAGGAACCAATGATTATTACCATTTACAAACAGAGAAAAGTAGAGACGATCATCAACAACACCCCAAACCTTATGAGTCTGCCCATGAGCTGGAAGCTCTCCTCTCCCGTAACCAAGAAGAAAATTGGGCAATTCATAAGATTTTTTGTTATGCAAACAAGCGGTATGCTTTCTCGATTTGAAGGCAGAACATGGCGCTCATGAAAGCAACACAGTTTGGGGTCCAACACCTCAAAGATGTCTTCTCACGCCATATATACATGGTCGCATCCATTTCCTAAATATTCTCGAAAAAATAAACCAATGCAGCATCAAAGATTTGTTACGAATATATCACCATTCAAAGTAGTATACGAAAGCAATACTTCGTTTCCAAGCCATTTTCCAGCACATACTATCCTTGTAGCAACGGTCAAATTAAAGGCTATAGGACCAATCCTTATAGTTATTGGATTCATAGACCATTCTGTGAATCTATCCATGATTCTTCGTAGACATAATACAGTGAGGACTCCGGAGAACCGTCTTGCTCTATTGGTGAGTCACTAAGCTCAAGTTTCTCGCCTTTACACCATTTATCCCACTTTTTCAGAGGTGGAGCTATAGTTTCTTGCATTGGTTCAACCTTTGGTTTTCTTGCTCTATTCAAAGCCAGACACGTATGAGGCCTGAGAAAGCCCTTCTACGTCTTGGGTACCTATCCCTAAATTGATATCTTTTGCTTGACTCAAATTCACATCTTGTTAATTCAAGATAATTTATCAAATGACAGTATAACAACAAATATATAACTAACATCCATTACATAAATTTTAAACAAAGACACTTACAAACCAAGCACACTTACAAACCAAAAACACTTCCAAAACGAGACAATATAATACACACACTTACAAACCAAGTACACTTCCAAAACGAGACAATATGAAACACATCACATTCAATGCCGATACATAGATGACACTAACACAAAAAGACATGCAAACCATACAATAAATAAGTGGTGAAGACTAGTGTTTTTTACCACGCGTTTTGACCTCCTCGGTGATGGCTTGCTCGGGGATGGCTTGCTCGAAGATGGCTTGTGAGTCAATGGCTCTCCATGCTCAACTTCAACGCTTGTACCCTTAAGTGAAGCTTTAAGCTCAGACTGCATTTTCTCAAATCTTTCAGCCATCTGTTTTTGTAGCTTCTCTTCCATTGCAGAGAAATTCTGCTGAAACAACTGCACCATAAAAGCTTTAATATCTTCATTAAACGGCGCTTGTTGTGGTCTAGTAGAGAGAATCTTATGCTTCCTTTTTCCATACCACGATCCGCAAGCCTTTTCTTTCCCTTTCTAGCTGCTGAGCCTATGTTCATTGATCCTTTTGAAGATTGAAAGTCTTCATCACTTTCAGCTTCTTCATCATTCTTAACTACGTCATCATCCTCACCTTCTTTGTCATCAAGCTCAAATGAAACCTCTGGAGTGTTTTCAAACTCCCAAATATGGTAACAAAAGTCATGCTTAGTCCTTATCAACCCCTTGAGAACATTGATTCTATCATCCTCCATCTCATCTTTTCTGCAAAAAATTAGCATGGTAATCTATAACCATATTCTCCATGTAGGATATGTATGGATAGATGACATCCTACACAAGAAAGGTAAACAAAGTTAGATCGTAAAAATTCATTACAAAGTGGATGAAGTCATCTTAAACATAAATAATTACCTTTATTGCAAAGATGTTCTCCAACCGAATGATCTCCTCATATGACACCTTTGTAGTTCCCATCCAATTTATGCATCTAGGACCGTCCTTAAAACCTTTGTCCAATTTTTTCCACAGAGTTTTCCAAATCTTTAGTACTGCTTCCATTGCCCAAATCTGCAAGGCGTAGGAGAAGCCCTCTAACACATAACTAATTTTCTTGTCCTTTAGTTTGTCACGTGTTTTGGCTATTGACTCACACAGAAGGTCAAAGGCAGAAAATCCCCAAGGAGACCGTCGAAGCTTCTCAAGATCCATGACCACCTTAATGTATTTGAGAGGGATATTACCCTTCTCATCTCTCGCGCAAACCACACCAACAATGATGCAAAGATACACCAGCCTTATTCGATTAGCATTACTCCACTTCTTAACAGCTTCCTTGTGCTTCTTCCACATGTTCAAGATATAAATTCCTTCTTTGCGCTTCAGAACTTTGCTCCATAAACCACCATCATCTTCCCAATCATCGAACTCCTTAAGTGAGAGACTAGTATTGCACTCAAGCATGGTTAATGCGTGGAACTTTAGCAATGAAATCGGAGTAGTCTCCTTGCAAAGACAAACCAGAGCTCGTGCATTTTGTAAGTCACCAGCTCCCTACACAAGAAGTTGTGTATTACTCTCGCGGAGTACCCCAGATGATTTTCATACAACTTGAAAATCTGTGAAAAAAAAACGATCTTTCTTCACTTCTTTCAACTCTTTTGGCAGCCATTTCTTCAATATTTCCATAATGTGGACCAACCTGCAGTTGTTATTGATCTGAGAAACTTGGGTCTCTTCACCCTCCTTAAAAATTCGCTTTGGTAACTCCTTAGACATACCTAGAAAAAAAAATAACATGTTAAAGTATCATATAAACCGCACAAACAATAAGAGCAATATAAAGCGAGTTTTATATCTACAGTCTTCATATTCTAGAATATGTGTTCCACCTAGTTCTATCTTCAAAACAACAACACTATTTGAGCAATCGCTCAATAATCGTGTCCCATTTTACATGAGACAAGACTATCTTCACAACATTGTCACTCTTTCACAAATCTAATCGTAAAGTGACTCACTCTACATATACAATTCAACAAAGAACATGCGATAAAGACTAATCGACCCCTAGAACAAAATATAATTGAAAATAGATACAAATAAAGTCATGCATGCCTTAATCAATGTCTAGGTGATGACTAATCAAACCCTAGAACTAATTATAACTGAAAAGAGATAAAATGAAGTCACTAAAAATTAGGGTTTTAAGAATCCATAGGATGAAACACATACCTTTTGTAAGGAATCCAAGGATTTTGATGAAACTGATCTGACAAAGTTGAGAGATTTTGAAAAAAGACGACGAAGAATAAATCCTAGGAAGAAGAAGTACCGTGAAGATGAACAGAGGCTAAGAGACAGAGAAGAAGAAGTTATACGGAGCCACAAGGCTTAACAGAGTAAAGAAAAAGAAGAACATAAATCACCATTGAAGAGAGAGGTTTCGTGGATAAAGGAGAAGACAAGAGAGACATAAAAGATTATCAAATCTTAGGTTTAACTTATTTTTCCATTTTTTCTAATTAACCATACAAATATTTAATTAACATTTTTTAAAATTTTAAACTATGTAATATTTCAGTAAATCAAAGGATATAATTGGATTAACACTAATTAAAATTTTAATGAGACAAAAAACATAAACAAAGTCTTAGAATGACAAATCTAATTTGAGGGTGTCCTATCTTTCCAATTTTCTCTTAATCAAATCATAAATGACGACACGTGTTCCGTTGAGGTAAGAGTAAAACTTGAAATGCACATTGATTTTATAGGAGAAATCGTCTCTATCGCCCTTGTACCTAAAACAAAAAGCTAAAATATCCTTGTTATATTATTAATTTCGTTTTGATTTATCTTTTATTCATAAAATGACTAAATTACGAAAATAACCTTAACGCTAAAAATATAACAAGCATCGATCAATTTTTTTCCAGATTCTTCTTTTTTTCCTCTCTTCCTCCAACTTTTACTTTCTTCTTCTTTCCAAAATTGTTCTTCTCTTTCTCTCTCCATATCTTTTCTTTCTTCCTTTAATATTTCTCTATGATGACGAAAATTAAGATGGTGGAGAAAATAATGGAGAAGACAAATTTATTCTTACTAGTTATTTGGATCCAAAATTAGATCTACAATTTTGGATCTACAATTTTTGCATATTCTGGATTTTTCGAATTATAGATCTTAAAGCATGACAAAATAGAGACAATGTTGATGAAAAATCTAGATTTCTTTGTTTTTTTTAGATTTAGAGATCTTGTTGTTTTTCTTCAATTTTAAGATTTTTTGGGTCTTTGGGCGTGTTTTTTATTCTATTGAAGTCATGGATCTATAATTTTTGTATTTGATTATGTATATGTGTTTTTTATATGCAGATCTGAAATCGGTAGAACTTGTATAATTAGGTAGATTGCATCAGTACAACTAAATATAACTTCTTGAGTAAAATCTAATACAACTCAATTCAACTGCTTAAGTATTATTAGTAGAATTAAGTACAACTATATAAGTATTACTAGTATAACAACTACGTAAGTATTACTAGTATAACTTAGTACAACTATATAAATATTACTAACATGAAACTAGTAGAACTCGACTACCTAAAACAAATAGAACTTGGTACAACTACCTCAGTAGAATTAGCAGACCAATTATACGTCGTAATTAAAATTTGAAATTTTTTGAATTTTTAAAAAATGAAATTTGAAATTTTTGAAATTTTTTTTTAAATATAATTTTAATTTGAAAATAAACAAGGGTAAAATCAGGGTTTTTTTCTTCTATAAGAGCATCTCCAACAGTCTCTTAGAGCACCATTAACGCGGTATTTAATGGTGTCTCTTATTGAAATTTTAATTAAACAGAAAATAAGAAATAGAGAAAGAGGAAGGCACGTACCCTATTTTCACCACGCAAGATGACGTATTTAGCGCCACCTGTCAAAAGAAGAGTGGATGGAGAGGAGGTGGTGTCGCGACCTTCGGCTTCTCTCTCTCTCTCTCTCTCGAATCCGAAGAGGCAAAGAAAGAAGAAGCTCTCTCTCTCACTGTCGATTCATTTCGTCGGCGATCCATCTCCGTCGGTCGTCTGTCTCTCGTCGGAGTTCTCTCTCTCTGTCACTGTCGATTCCTCTTCTCGATGAAACGTCGGTGTCTCTGTCTCTCTCTCTCGATTCCTCTCGTCGGTGGCTCTGCTCTTCTCCGCGTCGTCTCCCTTCGTGGCTGTCGTTGGCGACCTCTTTGTCCTCGCCGATGCGTCACTCGTAGGCTCTCCTCGACGGCGACGGACCTCAATCTTTGTGGCTCTTCTTAAATCCAAAGGTGTGTTTGATGTTGTGTTGTTTATGCATGTCTTAGAATATGATGATTCTTGGTTTGATCTAACTGTATTTTTGTTTTTCTGTTGGTATTGTGTGACGGTGGCTCTCGGTGGCTCTCTGGAAAAGCAAGGTATTAAAAGCTGATGATGTTTGTTGTATTAAAATGTTTGTGTCATGAATGCTTTTGTTTCTTGTTTGTTTAGATTGATGGATCAAATTTGATCAGTTTACTGCATGAATTGTTTAACTTTTGATTCTCTGTATGTTTATGTCTGTAATGAAATGGTAGAGCTTCTTGTTTTTGTGTATTGATTCTCTGTTATGGTTTTGTCTGTAAAGAAGTTCACACTTAAACATGCTTGGCTTGAGCTTCGCAATGACCAGAAGTGGTGTGACCTCACTACATCTAAAACTGATAGCAGCTCCAAAAGAAGGAAGTGTGTTGATGGTTCACACTCAGCAAGCTCTCAAGTAAATGAAAACGCTGCTGCTGTTGATGATGAAGGAACTAGTCCCCTAGGAGTTAAGGCTGCAAAGGCCCGTGGGAAGAGGTCTTTGGTTGAAGGGAAGGAGTTGTCTGAATTCCATATAATGGGGAGCATCAAAAAAGAATATTTGACAAGGAAAGAGAGGCTCTACAAGATGAAGCTACTAGAGACTCTTATTGCAAAAGAAGCACCCCTAGCTGATTATGAAGAAGATCTAAAGAAAAAGCTCATAAATGAGTTGTATTAAGAGTAAGTGTTCTGTTTAATGTTGTAGATTATCTTCTTGTTTCTCGTATTGAATTAATGTGTTGTATTAGGAGTAAGTGTTCTTGTTGTTGAGTTTAATGCTCTTGTTAAAAGTGTAACTAATATTCATGTTTTCTGCACTTTCAGGTGGAGTGAAATGGAGTCACAGAAGCAAGTGGAGTAAAATGGAGTCAGGGAATGGAGTCACAGAGTCACATGTCTAATGTCTTCTAGGGTCACATATTTGCTTGTCTATGTCTTCTAGTCTAATGTCTTCTAGTGTTGTACTTCATGTCTATGTCTTCTAGTGTTGTAGTGTCATGTCTAATGTCTTCTAGTGTTATGTTTTTACTCATCCCTTTGTGTCACGGACTACAAGTGTAATCAAACTCTCTTTCTCTCATCTTTTGTACGTCTATATAAGAAAACTATTCTCCCAGGTTTTGTAACAACAACAAACTCATCTTCTTACTCTCTGCTCTCACTTTTTGTAACAACAACAAAGTCATCAAATATGGCTTCATCTTCTCAAAACAACTTAGATGAATCATTTGATGAATCATTTGATGAAACTTTTGATCAATTTTTTGATCAAAATTTTGATCAAGCTTTTTAGAATTTTACTATTCATGGTGATCAAGAAGAACGAAGGAAAAATAAAGAAAAAAAACGAGCGTATATCGAAAGAAATCATGAAGAAGGAAATGTGCGTTTATGGAATAATTATTTCAGTGAAACTCCAACGTATCCTGAAAATTATTTCCGACGACGTTTTCGAATGAACAAAACATTGTTCATGTCTATTGTTGATCGACTTTCTAACGAAGTTCACTTCTTTCGCCAAAAGAAGGATGGTATGGGGAGGCTTGGTTTCTCAGCACTACAGAAGTGTACGACAGCCATTCATGTCTTGGCATATGGTACTGCGGCTGACACGGTCGACGAATACCTCAGGCTCGGTGAAACAACAACTCGGTCATGTTTAGAGAATTTTGTAGAGGGAATTATTTACTTGTTCGGCGATGAGTACCTAAGAAGACCAACACCGGATGATCTTCAACGTTTACTTGATATTAGAGAGCATCGTGGATTTCCGGGTATGATAGGAAGCATTGATTGCATGCACTGGGAGTGGAAGAATTGTTCCACCGCTTGGAAAGGACAATATTCTCGGGGTTCGGGTAAACCAACTATCGTTTTAGAGGGGGTGGCTTCATATGATCTTTGGATATGGCATGCGTTTTTTGGTCCTCCAGGTACCTTAAACGATATGAATTTTCTTGATCGCTTGCCTGTTTTTGATGATATAATAAATGGTCAAGCTCCTCGAGTCACTTTCTTTGTCAATGGAGGAGAGTATGACATGGCTTACTATCTCACCGATGGTATTTATCCGAAATGGGCAACATTTATCCAATCTATTCTGATACCACAAGGGCCAAAAGCTGTTTTATTTGCTCAACGTCAAGAAGCTGTCCGAAAAGACGTCGAACGTGCTTTTGGAGTTTGCAATCTCGGTTTGCCATTGTTAAAAATCCAGCACTGTTTTGGGATAAAGTCAAAATTGGGAAGATTATGAGACCATGTATCATACTCCATAATATGATTGTATAAGACGAACGAGATGGATACACTCAATATGATGTTTCGGAGTTCCAACAAGGAGAAGACAATGGAAATTCACATGTCAATCTCACGTATTCTACAGATATCCCATCAAATATAGGCAATATGATGGTCGTTCGAACAAGAATTCGTGATAAACAAATGCATCAACAAGTGAAAAATGATTTGGTTGAACATATATGGTCTAAATTTGGACAGGATGAGGACAACAACTGAGCTCGGATGCTTTTCTTAAATTATTGTCGTTTATTTAACTAATAATGTTTGTTTTTAAGTTTTATTTAAAAATTTATGTTTAAAATGTTATTTTTTTACTTTCTTTCACTTATTAAAAATAATTATGTTTAATGAATAAAATAGTTAGTCATTTTTAATTTTAAAAACCCTTAATTAAGAGACTTGCATTGGACTATATAAATGTGTGAGTCTCTTACTTAAGTCTCTTAAACTTGCATTTATTACAAAATACTATTAAAAACAATTAAGAGACACTAAATGGATCTCTAGGTTAATCATGCTCTTATCCCCTCATTTGTTGAGGGGTTTTGTATTCCAATAGTCCCTTATCCCTTCAAATTTTAAGGGTGCAGTGTTTACCTCCTTAAAACACTATTTACTTTTTACTTTAGTATCTACAACTATATATGTTTCATAATTGCATGAATAACTTTTTATATATTATATTTTAATATTTATCGTTATATTTTCTTAAAAATATTTCAATTAAAATTATTTTATCAACACTTTTGTACTATTTCTAGTTATATTTAACTACACGTTACTATATTTTCTCAAAAATGTTTTATTTTAATATAATTCAAATAGTATGTTTTATTGTTTTTTGAAAGTTTAGTAGTTATAGTTAATTATTAATAATATTGAGGAATAAAGTATAAATTAATAATTTTTATAAAAATAAATTTGAAGGTGATTGTTAGAGAATCAACCCCTGAATCACTTATTTTGAAGGTGAAACCCCACTAAAAATGAGGGGGTTTGTTGGAGATGCCCTGAGGATATATGAGATGATGTTTCCCCTTATAGCCTTCTCGGTATTCGTCTCGTTCTCCTCTGTAACTTTTTCTCCATTATTTCTTTTTTTTTGAATATATGTTAAATTTACTCCAAAAAAAATACACTGTTTTTGCAACTTGTGCTACACTTTAGAGGAAAAAACTCAAAAGTTTGAAACCTTGTGCTATCTGGAGGACAGCCACACCCCTAGAGCCCCCGCAAAAGTGAAATTTCGAGCCTGTCTGAAGGATAGACATTTATTTTGAACCTGTATATCCAGCATACCGACCATTACCGAAGCTGCTGTTGGAGTGGCTCCATGCCTTCTGTCATTTCTTTCTCGCCAGATGGAATGAAGCGAGAGCTGGAAGACATAACGAGTAAGGAACAAGGAGAGAATTTCCAGACTGTTATCTTTGATGATCTCTATTAACTCTGCACAAATAGTTGTGAATCTTCGACGAAGAAGGCCTTTTGCTAACCGAGACCACACCTCTGCAGCAAATGGACAAGCGAAAAACAGATGATCCAGAGTTTTCAGCTGGTTACAGAACACACACGCTGGGTTTACATTAGAGGGCCAGAGGAGCATTCGGTCACCAGTTGTCAGCCGGTTCTGAATCGCTAACCAAGTGAAGAAAGCAAATTTCGGAGTGTGGTGGGTGAACCATAAACCCTTGTACCAGTCGACAGTTGGAGCTTGCTGATGAAGTAAACTCCAAGTGTTTTTGGTACTGAATACTGGTTTGTAAACATCAGGAGAATTTTTCCAGACAGCACAATCCTCTCTATTTGATAGTTTGGTTCTCTGCTCTTCCATAGCAGCTTCGATGATGTTTAGAATATCTTGTCGATGGTTTCTGTTTCTTCTCCTCGAAAACAACGCAGAAGATACCGTTGCAGTCACACTAATGCCCAAGTCAATACACCCACGAACTCCAGTGATATCGTGTAAGCATCCCAGTGGAGACCAAGAATCAAACCAGAAAGAGGTTCGGTTTCCATTCCCCACCTTCATTTTATGAAATTGTTTAGCAAGGTCTCTATACTTCAGAAGCTTTCTCCACATCCATGATCCTGTAGTTGTTGTATTTTTGACAGACCAGATTGTGTCTCTCTTAACCAAGTATTTTCTCCATTATTTCTCGTTGATCAAAGAAGAAGAAACTAAAAATGCTGGCTGTGTTCGAGAAGACGGTGGCTAATAGCCCAGAAGCACTGCAGAGTCCAGAGTCGTCGGAGCCGTCATACGCATTGAAAGAAGGAGACCTAGCGAGTCAGTTCGTTTCCGAGAACCCAAACTCGGTCACGCTAAGTCTTGGATCATCGGGAGTACTCGCTTACTCTCTTGACAACCACGATCCTCTCACTCAGAGGTTTCTCATTTCTCTCTTCTTCATGTGGTTTATGATCTAATGGAATCGTTCCTTTGCCCTCTTTTGAAGGTGATGAGTGATGCTTTGATCCATCAGAAGATTTACTTGGATTGACTTTGTTTCGATGTAGGATTTGTTGTTTTTCGGTCTTGCTTGTGATGTTGCTGATGAAACTGGAACTATAGGTTTCTACAAAATCGCTTTGTTTGATTTTGCTTGATGATAATGACGAAATGGTCTTGAGCTAGCGGATAGAATCTAGGATTCAACAAACGTAATTTCTTTCTTTAAAATTTGACAGATTATTTGCGGTTGTGGATGACATTGAGAACCTTCCCTTTCTGAGACAACAGTATGGGCTCTAACGAAGCCATCATGGTCATTGAGGCTTACAGGACTTTGCGTGACCGTGGACCTTACCCTGTCGACAAAGTTGTCAGAGATTTCCATGGCAAAGTTTGCCTTTATCCTCTTCGATGGCACCAACAAAACCGTCTTCGCTGCCGCTGTAACTACTCTCACCACACTCTCTTCTTTTTCTTCATGATCTGGTTGTTAATTTGAGTTATTCACTTGTCGACTTTGATTGTGCAGGATACTGGGGAACTGATGCTGAAGGCCACCTTGTTCTTTCTAATGACACATCCATTGTCAAGAAAGGTTGCTCCAAATCTTACAGTCCTTTCCCTAAAGGTACTCCAACTGATTTCAATTCTTCTTTCATGATCAACAAAATTATATTTCATAATCAATCAGATAACAAAGAGAAAAGACTTTCGTTAAGATTTTTGTTTGGTTTGTGTGTGTCGTTAGTAGATCAATTTACGGTTAATAATTATGTAAATGATTTGGTGTGTTTTGAAGGTTGCTTCTTTACATCATCAGGAGGATTGAGGAGCTTCGAGCACCCGAAGAACCAGCTGAAACCAGTGCCGAGGGTGGATAGCTCAGGAGAGGTGTGTGGTGCTACCTTTCAGGTTGATGCTGAGGTTAAGAAAGAGGGTACCAGTATCCCTAGAGTCGAGAGCTCCCAAAACTGGGCCGGCCATATCTAAACCGGCAATGATTTGACTGAAATCACAAAGCTCAATCATCCTTTTTTTCATTACATGTTTGGAGTTTCAACAACAACACAATGCTTTATCTTTTCTTTCTTTATTGCGTTTTTATGTACATTTTAAAAAGGTTTGGGATTTGGGAAGGATGTCGAGTTTTTGCGAAACTTTCAATACATGAGACGAGACTTTTGTTTCGTTTGCGTTTCTCTGAGTCTATAGAATAAAAATGTTTTTTTTTTCATTCATCATTTGTTTTGTGTGTTTTGAGCACTCACGAATGTAAATGTGCACAACATGATTCGTTCATAACCCAATGTGCCTGAGAAAAGTTTGTCAAACGTAATCAGACACATTACAATTTACAAATGGCGTTGAAAGAAGATGACTTTCGTGATATTACTTTCATCAACGTTATAGAGATTTAAGGATTACAAATCACTATATAGACAAGCTAAACAATGGAAACAGCACAGGTGGCATTCCAATTATTAGCACCTAAGGACTAGAGAGCTTGAAATCTATTACAGAGCTGTAAAGGTAGCTTCATGGATCCTTCTTTCTTCACCAGTTCAACTGCACACACATCGTTAATGTTACAGAGTAACCTTTATTGAAAGAGAAGAATCGATAACATAATATTTCTCATTAGATTGTAAAATGTAGGTTGGTTCTGTATTTATAGACATAGATGGTTTAGCAAAAGGAAACTAACTAAACCTATGGTAGCTGAAGGAAATTTAACCTATGGTAGCTGAAGGAAATTTAACCAAAGGAGCTAATACACCCCTCTCAAACCAAATAAAACTAAGGCTTAAAGAGGTTTGTGGATGTTATATTCATTGGCTATGCACACAATAGTAATGCATATCGGTTTCTGGTTATTAAATCAGATATACCAGACATCCATTTTAGTACAATCATGAAATCGAGGAATGCTTTATTTTCTGAAGACATATTTCCTTTTAAGGATAAGCAATATTTTAAACGTACTCATGAAGAAATAAATGTAGTTACCTCTGTTGATGAGGCAAGTACTTATGGAACTGATGTAATCAAAGTAGAAGATGTTGTAGATGAATCAAGAGAGCTCGTAAAGAAAAGTCTTTTGGCAAAAATTTCATGATGGTATTTTTCTCTAAAAATGAGCAAAAATCTTACAGTAGAAGCCATATCTAACGCAGACTTCTGGAAAGAAGCAGACAACAATGCACATGATTCGATATTGCAAAATCATACATATGAGATAGTTAATTTACCTCAAAGCTATAAAATAATAGGGCCTAGATGGCTGTTCAAAACCAAGTTGTAAACTGATGGCTCAGTTGATAAGCACAAGGCAGGACATGTGGTGCAAGGACAAGAAAAAAAAATGTCTAGATTTCTTTGACACTTATTCTCTAGTGATGAAAATAACTTCAATCAAACTATTGATTGCAATTGCAACATTAAGAAACCTGGAAATATATCAAATGGATGTTAAAACTGCATTTTTAAACGGAGATTTAGAAGAAGATATATACATGAAACAACCTGAAAGTTTCGTGGTCCCGGATCAAGAACACAAAGTTTGGAGGCTCGTGAAGTAGTTCTAAGGACTGAAACAAGCTCCGAAACAATGACATGAAAAATTTGACAATCTTATGGTATCAAATGATTTCAATATCAATGAATGTGATAAATGCATTGATTTCAAAAGTACTTCTAGTAGGTATATTTTATTATGTTTGTACGTAGATGACATGCTCATCATCGATAACAATAAATATGTCATTCAACAAACCAAGAACATGCTTAATAGTCAGTTCGACATGAAAGACAACATGGGTTTTGGGGATGTTATTCTTGGCATTAAGATTGCAGGGACTCATGATGGGATAACTTTATTTTAGGATTATTATGCTGAAAATATACTCAGAAGGTTTAAGACCTACTTCAGTGGAACTGCAAGAACTCATGTAGACACCATGTTGCATTTGACCAAGAATGTTGGTGAGACAGTGTCACAAGTGGAGTATGCAAGGATAATTGGAAGTTTGATGTACTTAACCAATTGTACAAGCCACGATCTAGCACATGCGGTCAGCGTCGCTACACAAGTAATTCAGGTCATACACATTGAAAAGCCATGACAAGGGTAATAAATTATTTTCGATACACCAAACTTTATGGGCTGCACTACGATAGAGAACCATCAGCCTCGTCGCCAGCATGCAACGACTCCCAGTTTGAGCCTCATCACCAGTAGGCGACCACTCTTAGTTCGGGCCCCTTCGCCAACATGTGACGACTCTCAGTCCGGGCCTCGTATCCTGCAGGCAACGACTACCACTTTGAGCCTCGTCACCAGCAGGTGACGACTCACAGTCTGAGCCTTGTCACCAGTGACATGCATGGTTTTATTGTTCTAGCAGGGTATAAATATCCTAAAAATTAACTATCAAACTAACCCTAATCTTAACACACGATTAATAATCTTGCCAAGAGAGATCAGGTGTAGTACTTAGGGATCGAATCCACAACGAGCAATGGCACACAATAGATTTCTTATTTCTAAAGATTAAGCTATGTGAATATATATATATATATATATATATATTAGTGGAAAACAATCAATTAAGGATATATTATTTATCAAGAAGTAGAGATGCAATATGGAAATATGTTAATAATGTAAATATGAAAATATTCTAATAATGCAAATATGGTAATATTCTAATAATGCAAATATGAAATTATTCTAATAAACTAACTAGATGCAAATGTAAATATGCTAGATCTAGGGTTTCAAACCTAATGGATTATAGGGAATAGGAAGCACGGAAATGTAAATATTCTAGAACTCAAATATTAACTATTCTGACTCTTTTAACTCCAACTCTTGTATGCGAGCAAAAGGAAAGACCATCGATCGACGACTAAGGCCTGATGTTGATCGACGGTGAAATCAGAAGGAAGTGTGAACGAGATTTTATAAGTCCACCAGACTTATTAGACCAGCTCTCACATGAGCCTAACAGCCTAGTTCAATAAAGTTTATTCTGGCACATAACCTACTCTCGTAGTCGTCCATGTCCTACTTTCGAGATCCTAGTTAGCTATTTTAGAATGCAAGCATTAAGCACAACTCAACTGATGGATATTAACTTATCCTAGCAATCCTACTTTTAGGCTAATCCATGATTGTTATCATTCAAACCTAAATCTTGTTGGTAACTACTCAGACATAATCAAAGAAAGAACAATAGTCTGAATATGATGCATAGATAAAATACTGGGGTTCCAATACAAATCTCCATAAGGAGTTATGAATTTTCTCCCCTAGAAACCTAGAACTATAGATAGAATAAAGCTTTCTAAGTTGTGTCTAGCCTTTCATGCACACCTGCATGCTCTCAATACATAAATCATAAATATAACACCCTAAAATTTAGGTCAAAACTCGTCCAAGGCATCTTCGTTATTTGTCTTTAACTTGGGCTTTTAAATCGGTTGTCTGCGATTTGGATGTCGATCGATGGCAAGTGTGCAATATTGATCGACCTTAGTCTTTTAACATCGGTCAACTCCAAGATTGTGCCGTTGATCGACGACAGTCTTGTACTTCGACTCCTCAAATGGTCTGCTACGGATTCTTCTCCTCTAAATGCTCCAAAAGCTCAATGTTCATGGACCTGTAAATACTCCAAAATACAGTCTAGACACACATAATAGACCCTAAATAGAGCCTATAACATGGCCTAAAGCTGGTAATAAATACGCTATATCAACTCTCGCAGACTTAACCTTTTGATTGTCCTCAAGCAAACTAAGCATGTGAAAGAGGTTTTGAAAAGCGGAGACTCACATAATGTCTAAGTATAACTGTCACATTACTTTGTTGCAACCACATCCTATCAAGTCAATTACAGAGAAACTTTATATACCCTATCCTAGTATAACAACAAATCGAGTCTACCAACAACTTAGCAAATACTAGTCTGACTCACCCCTCTAATGATTTCATTTTTGCATAAAACAAAAGTGTAGGCTTTACCTTGGGAGTTTCGATCAGAGGACACATGGACTCTTACATTTACAAGTATCTGAACAACTAGGAACAAAGTCTTCTCTGATTCCTTTCTTCCCCCGTTTCTCTCTGAATCTTTTTAGATCTCAAACTTAATGGACAATGATGTTGATACAGTTCATCTTGCCATCTCATTTTCGATTTTCTTCTTCTTTTATTTTATTTTCTTTACTTATAATTTTCTTTTCTTTTTGCCTTTTGGTAAAATTTGTAGGAGTGGGGTCATCGGGAATGTACCTACCCCTCGTTTCCAACAATGTGTGATCGTTCCTCCGAATTAAAATATTGGGGTCATTGGTAATGTACCTACCCCTCTGCATCTCGGGAAGTCATCTCAATCTTTTAAGTTATTAGGTAGATGATGAAGAGAAGAGAGAAGGGAATCAAAGGTGCAATAACTTGTACTTATAGAATTGCAGAAGGAATCCGATCCAATGTATACCAAGCCCCAAAGCAAGCAAATAATGTAAGGATTATGATCTAATGGTAAAAGAATGTCGATTGATTGTAGGCGTGTGTGTTTGATCGATGGTCGCGATCCATTGTTGAATGATGGTGCCTCTATGGTGTCGATCGATTGTGGACTCAAACAGTCTACAAAACAAAGTAAAAATCGAAATAAATAGTAGTATAACTAAAAACGAAATAAAGACGTACTAAACAATGGGCTGCCTCCCACTCAGCGCTTAGTTATAGTCTTAAGCTCGACGTTGTGAACTTTCTGACTAGTATGGAGGTGGATCAACACTTGGAAAACAAGTGTCTACATCTTTTTTGCTCTTCTGAAACCATGTACTAATGTAGCTCTTTATTGCCTCATCTCCTCTGGTTTTCTCATTCCTTATAACCGCTCTGGCAAACTCCATTAAATGCATTCCCCCTTGTAGTTTCTCAATACTGCGCTGTAGCTGAGAAATATCTTCGTTCATTAGGCTCTGAGATAAATCAATCTCATCGAACCTATCTTCCAATTGTATTTCTACTGCGGTCTTCTATCCGGTGTCTTCAGTGTCGATCGATGCCAGTCTGTCTGCCCCCGTCGCATGTTGTCTCTGGACAGTATCCAAATCTTGATTCATCTCATCCATTCGTGTAGTCAAACCAGTGAGGCAGTTGTCTATAGGATAGTAGACATCATCCAGACTCTTGTAGAAATTATCCAGTGATATTTCTTGAGCTTTGTAGGTCGCATGCACAATATCATCAATCTCTGCTCTGTTGTATGCCTGTTAATTCTTCATAGACAAAGCGATCTTTATTGCATGTTCTGGTAAACATATTTAGCTCTGCTCAAACAAATTAGCTCTCTCTAGAACTGCTCTGATGTCTTCAGTTTGCACATTCACTATTATTCCGTCTGTAGCTCGTGCGTTACCATTCTCATCTATGTAGATGTCATACTCATCTTTATTTTCCCAATGGAAATGTATGTTGCCCTCAGCATCAAAATCTCTCGTACCTTGGTTAAAACGCTAGTCGATCGATGGTGGTTTGATCAAAACGATCGATGGTGGAGAGTTGTAGGCATTAGAAGGACGAAATTTGTGTACCCCTGGAAAGTTTCTGTTGATCGATGCATGGTGGGTGTCGTCGATCGATCTAGAATGCTTGGGAGTGTATTGAACATTACGAATCGTCTCATGCTTCTGCTCCTCAATGTCGATCGATGTTGTATGATACGCGTCGATCGATGGCTGCTGTTGTTGTCCAAATAAAGTACTCGATCCATTAGCCATAATAAGGGCATCCGCTACATCCTCCTTAGATAAGTGTAGGATTTCCCATAACGAGACCGTGCACGTTTTTCTGGGTCTCTGAAAATTCTGAACTCCTCCGGTCTAAGATTACCAATATGTGTATCTTCTTCTCCAAGTTTATGTTATGGTTTGCGTCTGATGTCGTTCGATGGCCAGGGGTAGCCGGCGATCGATGCTCGATTATCTACTATCGCGTTCATCACCCAACCAGCGTCTTCTGATGCTAGGCCGCGATATTCAGTCGGTTCTTCCTATCTGTAATCTTTGTTGTACTCTTGGCATGCTGGACGTGTGTCGATCGATGGTGTATGGTGACCATCGATTGATGCTCAATAACCAGGTTGTTTCAGGAAAAAGATTCAAGCTCCATTAGCCATGGCAAGTATCTCTGCTATATCCTCCCTCGTGATATTTAGTAGTCTGCCATCCAACGCTTTAGCGTGACCGTCTGGATCTCTCATGATACCAAACTCATATGATTGTAGATAACCATATTCCTTCTCGAGTTCTATAGCTGAATTTATTTCGGACTCTGATTCTATTTCAGTATCGATTGATTGCGTATAGTGACCATTTATGATGTCGATTTCCCGAGTCTATGGGAAACATGATGAACACCAGCCTCTTCCATAGCAATACCACAGTACTCGATTAACTCTTCTTCTCTGTAATCTTCATCATACTCGACGTAGGCTGGGTTGTAACCACCATCTGCGTGGCAGTTGTTGATTGGTTCTGGAGTAGGGTTGTCGATCGATAACGAAGGGTGGGTGTCGACCGATTGTTGAACAGCAAACATGTCGATTGATTGTTTGGGCTGGGCATCGACCGATGCTCCATCTTCTGACTCTTCATTGAAGTCATAATCGTAGAAACATGTGGCCACAAGTTCTGCATCATTACACAATTCAATCAGAGTAGTCTTGCTCTTATTCTTGACAGGTTCATAGAAAATATTTTGATCAATTAGAGATATATACAACCTGTTTAATTCATATCACAGATAACTCCCACGGTAGCCATGAATGCTTTTCCAAGTAGTAGTGAAGAGTTTCAATCTTTCCTGATGTCCATCACGTGGAAGTATATTGAGACTAGTGTGTTATTAATTTGTATTGGAATATCTTTTACCATCCCTCATGAGTTCACTTTTGAGCAGTCTACATATGTGAAAGAATCATTGGAGGGTTCCACTTTCAGGTTCAGCTCCTCTGCCATAGTCTTTGGCATAATGCTCACTAATGATCCAGTATCACAGAGGGCATTGGGGTATTTGTTGCCTTTCAAAAAGCAAGGAACCACGAACTTCCCAGGATCACTTTTCTTCTTCGGACAAGTCATTTGTTTCATCTTTTCTTTGAGATGATTGAACATGACCTCTATATCATCACCTGTCGCCCCTGTTTCCCTGAAAAACATCCACAACTTGTGAGTATAATAAGCTTCATCAAAAGGAGTATCTAAGGGAATTTTGAAAACTCTTTTGGTAAAGTTATCCATCTCCTTTTCATTGGCTTCTCTGCGTTGATGTTTGGAGATCTTTTGCTTCCTCTTGGAGTGTCCCTCATCTTCTCTATCAAGAACCACACCTTTAGATGTCTTAGTATTCTGTTCTGAAACCGTTATCGTTGGACGCACAATCAAATTTGCAGTGATGCTTGGCAGTTGGATTGGCTTTCTCTTCTGTCGATTGATGCTCAGGTCGCATTGTCGATCGATTCTTCTATCTCTCTGTCGGTCGATTGTCTCGTGTAGGTGTAAAATGATGTTTGTCGATTCACACAAAGCTACTGATACTGCAAGAATCATTGTCGATCGATGCTCATCGTTTGGTGTTGATCGACACCAATGCGAACTGTCGAATGACATGGAACTTTCCACACGATTCTCAATCAACCTTGTAGCTTCTTCATGATTCCTAGTGCTGAAATTTCCCTCACTAGCTGTGTTCAAAGCCATCTGATACTATAATCCAATACCTCTAAATAAAGTGTTGGGAAGTTGCACCTACCCGTGATGTGGACAATCTCTCTGATATGGTTTGAATCTGACACAAGAGTTTCTGAAAGATTCTGAAGGGTCTTGTGAAAAATTAGCAATCTTGCTCCTCAGATCTTCTGATCTTGCTTCATCCAAGAAATTATGCAAGAAAGTGTTCTTCATGTCAGTCCAGGATGTCAGGGATCTTGGTGGTAGTTTCTTGAGCCAATATGAAGCTTCTCCAGCAAGTGAGTACTTGAAAAGCTTACAAAAGAGATAGTCTTTGGGGACTCCATTGGCTTTGATAGCAATCACTAGATACTCAAATCGCTCCAGATGATCCATAGGGTTCCCATGTCGTAACCCATGGTAAGGTGTCTTTGCTACAAGTCCGAAGAAGGCGGGCTTGATTTCAAAATTGTTCCTATTAAAAGCTGGAGGACGAATGGCGGATCTGTTGACGTAGAATTGGTCTGGACGGTTGTAGTTAGCCAGTGTTCTCTGAGCAGCTTGGAAATTAGCTTCAGGTTGAGCTGCTGCAGCATCTGCTTCTTCTTTTGTATTATGGATTATGGTCTCTTGATCGTCTATCTTTTGACCTGCTGCATTACGCTGATGACCATCAAGGTCATGCAGGTTTCAATCCTCATCCCGAGTCAATATTAAAGTCGCAACCATCTCAACTTGTCTGCTTCTGTCGGTGCTATGTGATCAGTGTCGGTCGATGCTTGAGTTTTTATGTCGGTCGATGATGTCCGTAAAAAAATGTCGGTTGACGCGGTTAGGTGTTGTCAATCGATGCTTGTCATCTTTCTTTGCGGATTGTACGTTCAAAATTTCCGGGGTCAGAGAATAGTAGTTCTTGTCCTTTATTGCTCATGTTGTGTCTTTGCATGCACCTGAAAAAAAGAATAGAAAATTTTAGTAACTTTGAATAGTAGTAACAAACCTAGACTAAATCCTAGAAATGAAATCTAGGGTCTGATTGGTAACGACTTTCGCTTTAGGCTTTGACTTTAGAATTGTGGCTGTAGAGATTTTGGTTTTAAAGGCTGTAACTGTTACTTTAGAGAAAGTTAAAAGTTTGATTGGTATTCAAAGCTTTAGAAGCTGTGACTATTATAAATATATGTTTATAATTTATTTCTTTTTTGTTTTATTTATTTTTTATTTGTACAAGTCCATAAAATATATTGGATAGTTTAAAAACAGAAGATTAATCAAATTTATCAACAATATATTTTACTTCTATACTGTAAAAATTTGCAATTCTAATCTTGTGTATTTTTTAATTAAATTTAAAAATAAGATAATAATTTATTAAATAAATATAAATTATTAAAAATGATTTTAAAATAAAATTACAATTTATTAAAGAAAACAAAAAAATATTAAAAAACTAACGGGTTCTATCCCATATGTTGTTTGCTATCTCATCTCGAACACCTTCCATGTATTGTCTTGAACTGAGATTCTGGTCCATCGTATTTGGAAGTTCTTCCTCATTTGTCGTTTATTCGTTTCATTTTCTTCTGATTGGAAATCAGGATCCATAAGATTTGACTTGCGAATGAAGTTATGGAGAACCATGGTTGCCACCACAATTTGACGCATTGTAGATATGCTATACCTTGCTTTATCTTTCACAATACGCCACATTTTTTTCCATACTCCAAAAGTTCTTTCAATCACTGATCGAAGTGATGAATGACGACGATTAAAGACTTCTCTGTAGTTTCTTTCTTCAATTTGATTATGGAACCGATTTAGGGGATACCTCTCTCCTCTATATGGACAAAGAAATTGTGTACTTAATCTTTTGTGTGCAGTGTACCACGTTTTCAGACTATCATAATGATTTTTGAAGTTTTTCCATACCAATTTGTAGCCCATTTCTTGCTCAAATTTATCGATTAATCGCTCTTTACCTTCTTTTGTTAAGAGAGTCTCTTTCCAATTCTCTTCATCTTGTTCCGATACAAAAATGCTAAAGAAGGTATGATTCTTGGCATCGTTCCATGTGATTTTTTTCTACAAATATTTTAAAAAATATAATTTATATGTATAAAAGTTATACTAATATTGCATGATAAAGAAATACTTTACCTTTCGAGAAGAAGATGACGACATTTCTGTAAAGAGAAAATATTTAAATAAATTAAATATAACAATGAAATTTATATATATATATATATATATATATATATATATATATATTGATAAGAAAAATTAATAGAATTAGTACCTGTTGGTTTTGTGTGTTTGATGAAAATGATTTTTTTTCTTGTATTTATACTAAGTAATCGTCATAAAATAGAATTTGATTTTTTTTGAATCCTTCGCAAATATTATCATTTTTTTAACAATATTTTTAGTTTTTAACAAATTAATAATCTATTAATAGTAAAGTATGACTTTTTCTTGATGGTAAAACCTAATTTAACTAATGAAAATGAATTTATAAATCATTGTATTTATTTTTTCTTTAAATTATTATACTTCTTGAATCTTTCGTAGATGTTATCAATTATTTATACAAATTTATTTAGTCTTTAACAAATTAATAGTCTATTAATAGTAAGGTATGACTTTTTCTTGATGGTAAAACTTAAACTAACTAATGAAATGAATTTATAAATCATATTGTATTTATTTTTTCTTTCAATTATTATATTTTTTGAATCTTTCCTAAATGTTTTCAATTATTTATATAATATTTTTTAGTCTTTAACAAATTAATAGTCTATTAATAGTAAGGTATGATTTTTTTTATTGTAAAACTTAAACTAACTAATGAAAATGAATTTATTAATCATTATATTTATTGTTTCTTTTATTTTAGTAAGAAATGAGCAAAAAGTCAAAAAAAAAACATGTTTTTTGCTTTAGGAAAAAAAAGAGTGTGTTCTAAAATCTCAAAAAGTGGCTGTAGAAAAAAAAGAACAAAAAACAGTTTTTAGTGGCTTTACACAACCATAAAGCCCTGAAAGCCCAAACACCAATCTGACCCCTAATGGTGATCAATGCTCCCCGGCAACGGCGCCAAATTTGACATGTGTGGTTTTATTGTTCTAGCATGGTATAAATATCTTAAATAATTAACTACTAAATTAACCCTAATCTTATCACACGACTAATACTCTTGCCAAGAGAGATCAGGTGTAGTACTTAGGGACCGAATCCACGGAGAGCATTGACACACAATATATTTCTTATTTCTAAAGATTAAGCTAGGTGAATATATATATTAGTGGCAAACAATCAATTTAGGAAATATTCCTTATCAAAAAATAAAGATGCAATATAAAAATATGCTAATAATGCAAATATAAAATTATTCTAAAAATGCAAATATGGATATATTGTAATAAAATAACTAGATGCAAATGTAAATATGCTAGATCTAGGGTTTCAGGTCTAATGGGTTATAAGAAATAGGAAGCACGGAAATGTAAATATTCTAGAACTCAAATATTAACTATTCTAACTCTTTTAACTCTAACTCTCGTATGCGGCAAAAGGAAAGACCATCGATCGACGGCTAAGGCCTGATTTCGATCGACGGTAAAATCAGAAGGAAGTATGAACGAGATTTGATAAGTCCACCAGACTTATTAGACCAGCTCTCGCATGCACCTAACAACCTAATTCAATGAAGTCTATTCTAGCACAGAACCTACTCTCGTAGTCGTCCATGTACTACTTTTGAGATCCTAGTTAGCTACTCTAGAATGCAAGCATTAAGCACAATTCAATTGATGGATATTAACTTAACCTAGTAATCTTGCTTTTGGGCTAATCCATGATTGCTATCATTCAACCCTAACTCTAGTTGATAACTACTCAGACATAATCAAAGAAAGAACAATAGTCTGAAAATGATGCATAGATATAATATTGGGGTTTCAATACAAATATCTTTAAGGACTTATGAATCTTCTCCCTTAAAAACCTAGAAATATAGATAGAATAAAGCTATGTAAGTTGTGTCTAGCCTTTCATGCACACCCTGCATGCTCTCAGTACATAAAGCATAAATATAAATCCCTAAAACTTAGGTCAAAACTCGTCCATGGCATCTTCGTCATTTGTCTCTAACTTAGGCTTTTAAATCCGTTGTCTGCGATTTGAATGTCAATCAATGGCAAGTGTGCAGCTTCGATCAACCTTGGTCTTTTAATATCGGTCGGCTCCAAGTTTGTGTCGTCAATCGACGACAATCTTGTACTTTGACTCCTCCAATGGCCAGCTACGGATTATTCTCCTCTAAATGCTCCAAAAGATCCAAGTATCTCCATACATCTCTAAAACGTTCCTGGACCTGTAAATTCTCCAAAATATAGCCAAGACACATATAATAGACCCTAAATAAAGCCTATAATAAGACCTAAAACTGGTAATAAATAGGTTATATCAACCAGCAGGCGACGACACCAACTCTAAGCCTCGTCGCCAACAGGCGACAACTCCATGTCCTCCTCGTCGCCAGCAAGCGACCAAGCCTCCTTCTCCTTATCACCATGAGGCGGCATCAACCTTGCTTCGTCTCGATCAAATTGTCTCTTGTTTCGTCTCGATTGGAATTACCGTTAAAATTTTTACAATAAAAATAGCAAATACTTGTTTTCTCGTAAAATCTCGAATCAATCGTATGAAACGATTACGGTAAACTTAACACCATTTTTATCTCGACTATACGATTGGTTTTCATCATCTTATGATACCAACATCGTACCGAAGGTGATTCTCCAAAAGAAATTGTAAAAACGTTTAAGTCAAAAAACGGCCCGAGAAGGTCTAAAACGCGGCCAAAGCCTACTTACGACTTTAGACGAAAATGATCCCAAACTACAATAACGGTTTTATTTATTTTCGTAGATTAAAATAGAAAAGAAGATAAATTTCAAGTTCCGAAGATAATCACTAAAGATCGAGAGGATAATGAAGATTTCTACAAAGAGACATGCTCAAATCAGTGGCAGAAAAGGAAAAACCACTGACCTAGGAGGCATATATAAGGAGAGCCAAGACAAGGAGTGCAAAGACAAAAAAAATCACAGCAAACTTAGCACTTAGAGAAAATTTAGGCAACGACTTTGTTAGCGACTTTGTCGTAGTTGGAATGCTGAACCAGCTCCTGACGAGCTTCAGCGGTCTTCATTGTAGCTTGCTTCAAGGCATTTTGCTTGTTGAGGATTGCTTGGTGTCTTCTTCCATCCAGTTGAACTTGTTGGACCGAACGATGGCCTCTTTAAGGGAAGTTGTTGGGCTTCTGTATAGGTCTTCCCGAAACTTTGAGTGGACCCAAAGCGCGTTTTGTAGAGAATCAACCGCCATGTGGTCGGGAATGTTTACCTTTCTCACCACAGCTTTGAATCTTTCCATGAAATTGCGCAGAATCTGACCCGAGTTTTGGGACAGTTTCCATATAAATTATGTAATGTTTGAGGAAGGCCGCTGAAAAATCGTAGAAACTGTCAACATAATCTTCGGCTAGCCCGGAGAACCAGTTAAGGCCGATCCGGAGAGGCTTTCGACGAAAAGTTGGCAAAAGCCGGCGTCTTTCTCTTCATCAGAAAAGTGTGTGCAGCCAACGCTATGTTAAACGTGGTCACATGGTCGGTGGGATCAGAATCGCCATACTAGGTTGGCAGGCGGAAATTGTCCATTGAACGGGTCTTTACATCACTGATTCGCTTGGAAAAAAGGGTTTTGAGCATTAAGGTGAGGATGCGGTCAATCTGTGGGGCTGAGCTTGTGGCATGATGGATCTTGGATTGGATTTATGCATGGAGAGCTTGAGATCGGCGATCTCACGTACGTTCGTTGGGTCTGACATTATGAAAGTTTGCTTGGTGACGTCGCCAGCAAGATGGGCGGCATTAGTTGTTTGCTCGTTGACGCCGGTCACAGGGTTAGTGTTGAAAAGTTGTCATAGAATCGACAAGGGACACCTGACATCGCCTGCTGGAGGATGGATGGTGGTGACTAAAGCTTTGAAACGTGCATTTTTTTGCTTTATGGACCTCTTTTTTCTGAGCGAAGCGCGCCATGATGGTGTCCAAGAGATCTGATATGGTTAGGGCTGAAACCGCTGGAGTGGGTTCCGGGTCACTGCCGGAGAGCGATTGGTCGGGATATATACTGATCTTTGTTAATGCTATTTTCTATTATCCCACGGAGGGTGCAACTGTTGCATCTGAGTTTGGTTTGAACTGGTACTAACAGGATAAACCAGACGGTTGGTTATTTCAAAGGTGTTTTTATTGATCAGAAAGAGTTACAGAGTACAAATTGAGTAACAAATAAGAGAATAACCGGTGCTTGTGTGAGCTGGCCAGAAAAGTACAAGTCGACAAAAAATATAAGTGAGTAAAACCATAATTTCTAGTCGTCAAGTGTGTGTGCCTCTCTTTCCTCGGTTTTCCTTTTCCCATGTTATATAGCATCCTCCCTTCCTCTCTCCTAGAACACCTTGACCTAATGGGCTCAAAGCTACTCTTCGGGCCGAGCAACTAGGCGGATGAGAAAGTAGTCGAGCCGAACCGATGCTAGATCCTGGCACCAAGTAAATTACTCTTGAGCTAAGCCCGAGTGTTAGCTTGACGAGTTCGAGCGGATTTAAAGTTAAATAATCGGCCCTAATCACTTATTTTGTGGACCTTGTGGAGGGATACAATCCATCTCCTACAGACGTGTGATGAAACACAAGGCGGGGATGGTTCCTGTTAGAATCAGGCTGAACCGTGTCGACCTTTAGTGGTTGCACGTGCTCAAGGAAGGCTGGGCAAGCCCGCTAAGGCTTCATGAGACAATCAGAGTTCCTCCAAACACTTCATTTCAACTCGCTCCAACTTGAAGACGACTCGGTCGTCAACATGTCGATTCTGATCGTTCTCGCGATCGACGAATGCAAAAGAGTTGCATTGGTGACTCGTTCACCGACTCACGCTTGTTGACTTGTGCGGTAACCCAGTCGCCATTCTCAGCGAGTGAGTTAATGGCGATTGGGTTCCTTATAGGGCGCATTGGAGCCTCCAAAATTTTTACTGTTTTTTTAAATAGACATAGACCTATTGTAAAGGGCTATTTGTTTACTAAAATTCTTAAAACATGTTTCAAATCCCCTATTCTAAATCCCATGTCTGACCTTCCTTATACTCTCCTAACTGCTAACCTTGAACATGTAAGAAAAGATGATGACAAGTGAAGAATAATGAGAGAAGGAGAGAGTTTGATCCATAAAAGTAAAGAGAGAGAGAGTGGAGAATGTTGTTGTGTGAAGAGTAAATTGAAGGATTCTTTCTTCTTAAATTTAATATTCTTGCATACATGTGAATATATATATTGAGAATACAAGAAAAAAATAAATAAATAAAGACTAGAGGGGACCACTTCCAAAGGCTTAAAGATTGCCATTCAAATTCAAATTCTCTTGTCTCCAACGGTCGTGTGGATTTATTACTGTGGATGGGTCAAGTAGATAAGTCTCTGTGGATGGCTTTATGTGGATGGGTCGAGTAGATAAGATTTTGTGGATGGGTGAGTGGTGGATGGTAGCTTCATCCAATAACTCAACCACTACTCCTTTCTACATTCCAACAACTCAGCGACTACTTCCTTCTACATTCCAACATTTCAACCACTACGTCTTTCTATATTCTAACACTCCTCCTCAAGCTTGACCATAGGAGATCCTTGGGCAAGCTTGGAATCTTGAAGAAACTCCCTTGTTAAAAATCTTAGCAAGAAAACCCTTTGGGGCAAAAACAACTAAGGAAAAGAGTAGAGATCAACAAGGCATGGGGTTAGCCAATGAGTCTAAGGATGTTCAGATAACTCATGGTGGACCCCTTAGACTCTGGAGCATATCCTAACATGTTCTACAAGTGTGAATTCCACAACTTGCACACACCAACACCTTGGACTCTTCTTAGACCCCAGTTGAATGTCTCCCCTTTTCTTCTGACTACTCGCCATCTTCAAAGGAGTTTAGAGACGTCCAGATTTTGTTAACGAGACCTCAAAATACCTACAATAAAATGCATAAAAATTTGCATTATTTCTCAATGTATAAACCAATCAAACTTCAATTCAAAGATTGAACTGGTTACTCTCCTTGCATATGGTAGAATAAGACTGGTGAGGAGTGTCTTTTGGACACTTGAATCCTCCATATGATCTGAGGTGAGGCAATGGACGACTTGGACCTTCAGGATATCTCACTATTACCCCTGCTCAAGCTTGATCTGGAGAAAATGAGTGAAGGACCAAGCTTGGAAGTGAGCAATACTGAGTCTTGAAACCAGGAGCGCATCACCCCTATAATTGCGCTTAAGCCAACCGATTCCTCCCTTGATCTCCTCTCCACTACCCCTTGTGGGTCTTTTGAACCATGAGCTCAAAAACCAAACAGTTTGCACTTAATTCAACCGGATCTTCTTGGACGTCACCTCACAATATTATTTGGACTTCTTTGGAAACTTGGTACTTAGCACTAACACACATGCTATAGGCTGATTCATATCGTCCCAACTGAAGGTAGCTGTTTTAAGTCCATGTAGAAGTTGATCCATAGCTTCCCAACCGAATGTAACTGTTCTAACTCCATTTCTTGGGCTGATTCATAGCATTCCAATCATCTTGCTTCTCCACTTGATCTTCTTGTCAAGTAGCCTCTGATGGCCAGTTGTTCTAACACCAAGTTGTTCTTGTGCCATCTTACTTCTTTTGAAGCTTTCAATTCTTCTTTCAGTGAGTCAGCTCCCTCTCTACACTCAGGAATATACATCATGTGTAGGCTCTGGATCAAACAGAAATATATATCAAGTGTAGGCTCTGAAATGTAGGCAATCTGGTTACCAACTTCCACGGGTAACTTCCACCAACTTCTCTTCTCTTCAATATGTGTACTCTCCTCTCTATGCTCATGAATATACATATTTTGATGCATAGGCTGTGAATAACTCATCCACGAAGATACACGATTGACGAGAGCAACTTTCCATGATTCAGGAATATGCATCTTGTGTAGGCTCTGAACAACATGGGCAAAGCCTTCTTCTTTGTCTCGGTTTGATAATGGACATAGAACAACACTTGTGTACCTGAAACATCACTCAAACTCCAACAAGATTCAGACCACACACACTAGGATCAGACATTGATAACTCACCATTTCTGATCCCAATGTTTAAGAAAATGCAGTGGACATAATCTAAACAAATCATTCAGTTCAAATCCATGCAACCAACTCACGAAATACACAGGAATGATAACTCATCAAGAACAAGGAATTTAGGCTATTTTTATGATCATTGAAACAATAAGAATCTCAAATGACAAAACCAGAGACTAGACAATTCATTTAATCATCCTAAACAACTTATGAATGCATTACAAGACCATGAAACTCTCTTAGACCTCTAGCAATGCAACAAGACACAAAATAGAGACTAAACAGCTCGCCCAGACCAGACACAAATAAATTATTCTAGGACAGAAACTAGATATAACCATGCTAGAAAACTTAAAGACTCCTAGAAAAATAAACACACAACTCAACACAGCCAGATATAACAACACAAGCTCAACTTAAAAGTTCAGGAGGTTAGCTTACAACTCAAGGAACCTGAGCTAGTTCCTTGTACCTCCATGGATATAATTCATCTGAACTTGGCATATTTGGAGTTTGGGTTCTCTACCCAACTCTATTTCCTTGTGTTTACTTTCTCCTTGAACCTCTGAAGCTTAAGGCCTCTCCTCTCTTCCTTTTTGTAGGTCGCCACCTTCTTGGAAGCTCTCTTCTTGGACAAATAAAAATAATCACTTGGACAAGAATGTTTTGGAGCTTTACTTGTCAAATAACTCCATAAAACCTTGCTTTCAAGGGATTCCTTCATCATTCTGGTCAGGAGAAAGGAGGATGGACCCTGGGTGATCGCTTAAAGCACCATGGTTGTTGTCATATTTTTCTTTAAGAGTTTGAACAACCTTGAAGAGCTATGGACCATCGGGTAAAAGGATGTTTCTCATAGTTTTGAAGAAATGAAAGGAGGAACTCAGAAAATCTCAAGAACAACTTAATCTCTCAAGAACTTTGAAGTATAAGCCACTAGACACAGAGAGTAGCAAGAGAAGCAGAGTAAAACATAAGAAAACAAAGGAAGCTTGCTATTACCCACTGGATAATAGATTGGGTTTTGATAGAAATTTGAAAATCTGAAAGATAGATGAACTAAGAATGAATTCGCGGAAGTCTTTGTAAGAAAATATGATGAACAAGTGAAGAACAATGAGAGAAAGAGAGAGTTCGATCCATAAAATAACCTCGGGAACAACAGCCCTAGGTCTTCCTTACGTTGAAGAAACAATCACCAAATCAGGAAACTGGTTGATCGGAGGTGATTTACAAGTCCTAATTGAGACGGTCATGTACAATGAAGGTCTTGATCAGTTCGGCATGTCTCCATCTCAGCTCCAGGAGGAATTCATAAGGGTTGACGCGGGTGTAGTTTTCACCTTCCAGCTTAGAAACCCAGTACACAATGGTCACGCACTTCTCATGACTGATACTCGAAGAAGACTTCTTGAGATGGGTTACAAATGTCTTGTTGCTGAATCCACTTGGTTGATTCACTAAATCAGATGATATACCTCTCAGCTGGCGTATGAGGCAGCACGAGAAGGTATATGTATAATATAGACCTTAACTCTCGCTTCTTTTCCTTGTCTTCCAAGAAACTCTACTTTTTCATGGGGAATATCTAATATAGACCTAAAAAAAATTTAACCCCAAAATAGCACTCAAAGATAAAAATAACCAAAATAGATTTTATTAAAGGGTGTAAATATACATTTATACCCCTTGGGTTAACTAGTCTAGACTTATGGTTTAGATTTATGGGGTGGAGTTTTGGAAGTGAGATTTAAAATTAAAAAAAAATAGTTCAAAAAAATATTAAAATTTAAAAAAAAAATCTATTTTGGTTATTTTTTATTAAGTTCTATTTTCGTGATAAAAACTTCAAAAATGACTATTAGTCTAGACTTATGGTTTAGATTTATGGGGCGGAGTTTTGGAAGTGAGATTTAAAATTAAAAAAAAATAGTTCAAAAAAATATTAAAATTTGAAAAAAAAAATCGATTTTGGTCATTTTTTATTAAGTTCTATTTTCGTGATAAAAACTTCAAAAATGACTATTTGAGAGATTTGCTATTTTTCATCTTCAATCAATTTAAATGAATGTTATATTGTTGTTTCTTGCTTTGAACATGTAGGTTCTTGCCGATGGTGTTCTGGATCCGGAGACGACCGTAGTCTCTATCTTCCCATCTCCAATGCACTATGCTGGTCCAACAGAGGTTCAGTGGCACGTTAAAGCTAGGATCAATGCAGGAGCCAATTTCTACGTCATTGGTCGCGACTGGACACGACCCAGCCGGTATGGGCCATCCAACAGAGAAAAGAGATATGTATGATGCCGACCACGGGAAGAAAGTGCTCAGCATGGCTCCAGGACTGGAACGGCTCAATACTCTTCCCTTGAAGGTTTTAATCAACCACTTGCTACTTTCCTCTATATCTGAAGATTCTTCAATATATATTTTGTAACGACCCAAAACTTTGTTTATCTTTTTTTTTGAATTTAAACCGGTTGGTTTATTTTTTTTAACCAAAACCAAATTAATTTAATCATGCATTTACCGTAAACCTAATTAGATATTTTTATGTATCTTCTTTTTTATTAAAAAGGTGAGCCGCCCCCTTCATGCATTCTTCCTCTTCGATCTCTATCTTTTGTTCCTTCATCCTCACTTTTTCACCTCCATCTATTATATCCTTCTTCTTATTCTTCATGCTTTATTTCCTCTCCGTCTTGTTCCTCGTTTTGGTGTATCGCAATGTCGCATTCGTCTCTGTCCATCACCATCACCAATGGACGACCATCGTGATCCACCATGGGAGTAATATACATCAAGTTATTTTTAAATATTTAAGTGTATAGGTGCAATGTATCATGTGAACCATTGCAATTGTTTGTATGAACAATTGCAACAATATAAAGAAACCTTGCAACCATTTATGTTTGCAACATTTAGTAATAACCATATTAAAGATTGCAACCCTTGGTGATTAACCATTGTAACTCTTTGTTAAACATTGCAACTCTTGGTTTAACCATTACAACTATTGGTTGCAATTTTTCACTCTCTATATAAGGAAATGTAGACATTGAGAAATGAGATAGAGAAAAATCAGAAACTAATGGCTAGTAAGTGAGAGAGGGAATAAGATTCATTGTTCAAAGATCATCAAAGATCTTTGAAGAACACATATAAACACTAAATTCTCTATTTGTTATCCTTGTATCTTAGCCTAGAACAAGAATGTGACTTTGATTGTCTTATCCTACAAAAGAATTTGGGGTAACCCAAAATCTTGGAATAGGGTCAAAATACTCTTTAAGGAAAGTGACTTCGAGCGCGATTCAATCATTATCTAAGTATATAATTCACAACTTTTCGGGTTACAACCCAAATTAACCAACAATCTTAAAGAATATTTTCTTGTGAATTATGGTTGTGGTATATGTGCGAGAGATGACATCAAAGTTTGGAAAGTTGTAAATGCTTGAGAGAGTATACTTTCGAAGATGAAGCAAGAATATTAAACAATAGAGAATAATAAAATGTTGCTATATTCCCAAAGGTATTTTAGTTTTATTTTAAATAATATTTTAGTGATGATCAAAGATGGCATCATCCAAGGGATTCAAATGGTTCGTCACCCTAGGGGTGCGAATGGTTCGTCACCAAAGAGACAAAAACATGTAGTGTCCGAAGGGATGCGAGCATGTCGTATCCGAAGGGACGCGAACGCACTATGATCTAAGATGTAGGAACATGTCGTGATCCAAGAGGTATGAATGTATCATGATCCAAGGGGTGTGAATGGGTCGTGACCCAAGGGGTGCGAACCTGACGTGCTCCAAGGGATGCGAACGGGTCGTGACCCAAGGGGTGAGAACCTGACGTGCTACAAGGGATGCGAACGGGTCGTGACCAAAAGGGTATGAAGAGTTCGGGACCGAAAAGGTGTAAATGTTTCGGGAACGAAAGGGTGCGAACGTTTCGGGACCGAAAGGGTGCGAACATTTCGGGACCGAAAGGGTGCAAACGTGTCGGGACAAAAAGGGTGCGAACGTGTCGGGGCAAAAGGGTGCGAACATGTCGAGACCAAAAGGGTGCAAACGGTTCGAGACCAAAAGGGTGTGAATGGGTCGGGACCGAAAGGATGCAAACTGTTCGGGACCAAAAGGGTGCAAACTGTTCGGGACCAAAAGGGTGTGAATATACCATCACCAAAAAGGTGTGAATGTAACGTCACCGAAATGGTGCAAATGTAATGTCACCGAAAGAGTGCGAATGTAACGTCACCGAAAGGGTGCGAATGTAACGTCACCAAAAGGATGCAAATATAGCATCACTGAAATGGTGTGAAAATAATATCACCGAAAAGGTGCGAACATAATGTTACTGAAAGGGTGTGAACATAATGTTACTGAAAGGGTGCAACATAATATTACTGAGAAGGTGCAAATGTAACTTCACTGAAATAATGTGACTATGCAAGTTATTGATCCTTATGGATGCAAGTGCCTTAGGGTTAAGGTCGAGCCGTCATGAGTGGTAAACATATTGTTCATTGTTGGTGCTATGGACTATGATCCATAGGTATGGATCGATGGCTCAGAAAGAAGTGTCTCTGAAGCAACCTTAAGGTATTATTGTACCTTGTAATAAGTATAAAAATGTATATATTTGTTGTATGGATAAAGAAAGCACCAAGGTAGTAATATCGAATGTTTAATGGGATTGTCTTATCAAGTAGTTTGACTTAAGCTATTATGATAAGTGTTTATATAACAAATTGATGAGTCCACTAATGGAACAGTCATTTGCTTATATGTTGATGACATATTAATATTTGGCAGTAGCAAAAGACAAGTAAATCTTACAAAAGAATTATTGTCATTAAGTTTTGCAATGAAAGACATGGGGGAGGTTGATGTGATTCTGAAATTTGAATCACACATGCAAGCAAAGCAATATATTAGGCATATTCTCTTTATATTGATAATTTATTAACGGGTTCAATTTTGGTATTGTTCACCAATAAGGACTCCCATGGAATGCGAGTGTGGAGTGTGTGCCTTCTACATGACAAGAAATATCACAGCTCAAGTACTTGAATGAAAACCATAGATTGTGGTTTGTTATATGTTAGATTTCCTTCGATGGTAGAAGGGTATGTAGATGCAAGTTTGATTATCAATATAGAAGATCAATCTTCTATAAGTGGTTGAGTGTTTTGCTTGGGGAGATGCTATTTTATGGGCTTCTAAGGAGCAAAGTTGCATGAAAATTTAACTATAGAATAGGAATTCGTAACATTAGCATATGTTGGTAAATAAACATATTGCCTAGAGAATTTAATTTACGAGATTCCATTGTGGCCGAAATAGTATCACCAGTTTCTATCTATGATAGTGAAAAAGTCTTAGTTAAGATTTATAACTAAGTGTATAATGGTAAGTCGCGACACTTGGCGTTAGATATATTGTAGTATGTGAGTTGATCACTCACGAGGTGATTACCAAAGATTGTGTTCGGTCTGAAAGAAATGTAGCATATCATTTGAGAAAATGATTAGCTAGAGTTGGTAATTGAGTCTTTTGAAAGGATGACTTTAAAGTCCATTTGAAATCTTTAATGGTAGGATACCTAATCCCCCTCTAATACGATGTTAGAGGCTGAATTTAATGTGAAAAGCCTACACTTAAAGATTGAAGCACATTTTGTTTTGTATCTTCCCAAGCTGTGTGCTTGGACATGCAAGAAGGGATATGTTGAAATATTATTATTAATAAATACTTTGAAAAAGTGCATTTGCAGGTGCATGACTGAAAGTACTTACCTTTATGAGTGTGAAGTGACGTCGCTTCAATAAGCTGGGACTTGGCTTTGTATGCATTCATGAATGGATTGGGACACATGGCTTATAATAGTGTCGGGTAAACACTTAGAGTAGTGTGGAAACACGTGTGTGTATTATCTTCATATGCTCAAAATGGGTTGAATGACTCAATCTATAGGACATCCTGATTCTCGAGCATTTTGAATGTGTAATACACTAAGATGAAAATTCAATTCTTCAAACATTTTCATTTATGCATGAGTTTGATATATGTATTTTTTTATTTAATGAATCTATGATTACACTTAAATGGAAGAGGATTGTTTGATATTTAAGTGTATAGGTGCAATGTATCATGTGAACCATTGCAATTGTATGTATGAACAATTGCAACCATATAAATGAAACCTTACAACCATTGATGTTTGCAACCTTTAGTAATAACCATATTAAAGATTGCAATCCTTGGTGATTAACCATTATAACTTTTTGTTAAACATTGCAACTCTTCATTAACTTTTGCAAATCTTGGTTAAACCATTGCAACTATTGGTTGCAACTCTTCACTCTCTATATAAGAAAATGTAGGCATTGAGAAATAAGATAGAGAAAAATCAGAAACTAATGGCTAGTAAGTGAGAGAGAGAATAAAATTCATTGTTCAAAGATCATCAAAGATCTTTAAAAAACACATATAAGCACTAAATGCTCTATTTGTTATTCTTGTATCTTAGCCTAGAACAAGAATGCGACTTTGATTGTTTTATGCTACAAAGGGATTTCATGTAACCTAAAAACTTGGAATATGGTCAAAATACTCTTTAAGGAAAGTGACCTCGTGCACGATTCAATCATTATCCAATAACATAATTCACAATTTTTCAGATTACAACCCAAATTAACCAACAGTTATCATTGTGTTGTGGAACAAGCCGAAAGGGAGGGAAGACGCTCATGAATCAGATTCGCGACGTCTATCACCACCAACCGTCACCGGCGTTGATTAACACCGGCACCAACTGTAAGCCATCTTGCGTTGCTGGAGTGCGAGATCTATCACCAGAAATCCAGTCCGTGAAAGTTAAGTCAAACCTTAGCAACAAGTAATCACCCATAAGCTCTATCTTGAAATCTTGTTCCCCGTATCTTTCATTGTTTCTAACATTCCTTCGTCTGTCTTTGATCTTCCATGAGTCCTTATCCACTAAGGTGGAGCTGATCCGAGTGATTTATGGCGAGCCCTATTGATTACTTGTGCATGAAGAAATCCAGTTGCCGGATTGTGCACCTTAGATGTTGTAAAAAATTGTTATTTGTATCAATCATTTCTTGAATGTGGAGATGCTACTGTTGCTTCTCTTGATATGAGGCGTGTGGATCTATGGTCAATATTCAAGGTGGAACCCTAATTTATCTTGGTTATCAAGTCATCTCGTCTGTTTTCCGATCCGTTTCAAGTTCTCCGATCTGGCTAAGGTGAGGGCTATTCCGTTTGATCTCGTGCTAGGTTAGTACTACTATTATAGAAAGTCTAGTTTCAAGACATGTTTGTTTCTGTGAACCGAATTTGACTGGAGTCTTGTTTGTTTTTATTTATTTTTTGCCTAAACCGGAGATAGGGAATTAGATGGTTCAACTGTTGATTAAATTGTTGATGTTTAAAGACGGTTATATATAAGTATACATATACTATGGATGGGTTAGCCGGATACAGGGAAGTACTTCTGTATCGGCTTATTTGTGTGGAGATTACGGGGCGTACATGGAAGCACTTATGTATGACGTATGAGTTGCGGGAGTATAGAGAAGAACTTTTGTACTGCGTCGGAGTTGTTTGTGTTGAGATTGCGGGGCGTACAGGGAAGCACTTCTGTACCACGCATGAGCTGCGGGAGTATAGGGAAGCACTTCTATACTACATAGCATTATGTATGAGGAGAATGCGGGAGTATAGGGAAGCACTTTTGTACTACGCATACTTTGCTATACATGAATATTTATATATCTATATTCGTATGAGTAGAATGCGGGGTGCAACGAATAGCTATGTACCTTAAGTGCATTGGTTGTTAGGTGTGTTGCATTAGGTGTCGTGTTTGTTTCATGCTATATCTAGGCCTACATAGTCGTAGTGTTGCACACTGAGTCAGTGGTTTACGGTTTAGCATCTCATACATCACTGAGTGACTCTCCTGTTACTCACCCCTCCTTTTTCCCTTTCATGTGAGATTGACAAGCATGAGTCTTTGTAATGGATGGGTGCTTTTGGGCGTTTCTACTTTCTTTCTGGATATCTGGTTTTATGATTTTATCGACATTTATTTTAGATATTATTTTATTTATTGGAGTTATATTTTTTGGTGTTGACTTTTGAGAAGTAATAAAGTGGAGATTTCAGGAGATTATTATTCATTATGTTATTTTGAAAATGCGGGGTTTACAAGGTCAATTGGTGACAACTTCTTTGTGAGAGAA
>CAJHQP010002207.1:0-91441 GCA_905132765.1 Moricandia arvensis
TTACTCTGTTTTGAGATTTTGACAATTTCTATGATACTAATAACCCAGAATGAATCACATGTAAGAAGATTTGATCTTGGACAAAAAAAAATCAGCTGTTTAACACCCTGAAGTTTATAAACAATATCAATGGACATGATGAAGGTATCCCCCCACTTTGCAACCTGAAGTTAGTATGATTCCAGTTTTCCTGTTTGGAGATTCGTTACTATTTTTCTTTGATTTCCAAATAAAACCAAAATGAAAACACCGATTCAGAAGCTTGTTTTGACTCAAATTAATCAATGGAGATCGAGCCTTCCCTCGATGTTGACCCAATGAAATATCATACGATTATGAATGAAAAGTTATCCACTTATAACCGAATGATTCCAGTTTACCCTTTTGGGAGATCTGCAATTTGTTCTTGATTCTTAATAAAACCAAGAATAAATCACAAATAAAGAAGGCTTGATTTTGACTCATAAATCAGTGGGAATCACCCTCCAGTCGGAGGAGAAATCACCCTGATGTTGAATAATATCATACCCAGTTTTGATGAAAAAACATAATTTATCCCACTTTTATGCGATATTCTTTTATTCCTAGTTTTACTCTGGTTTTGAGACTTTGACAATTTCTATTGTCTAATTCAAACCAGAATGAATCACGACTGAAGAAAGCTGGATATTACTCATAAATCAGTTTTGGGAGATCACCCCTGTCATTGTTCGACCGACTCAATATCATAAGAGTTATGATGAGAAGTTATCCCACTTTCCAACCGAAGTGATTTCTAGTCTACTCTGTTTTGGAAAATTTGATAATTTCCCTGGTTCTAATCAAACCGAATGAATCCCATGTCATGTAAATCAATTTGCACGCTTTGGGCACAAAAATCAGCGGGTAATCACCCGCTTGAAGGCTTGAAGTGTATAAATCAGTTGGCAGTTTATCAGTAGGTTATGAATGAAGAGTATCCCCAACTGCAACCGAAACATGTCCAGTTAATTTCCTGTTTTGTAGATCTCGTTAAGTTTTTCTTGATTTCCAAATTAACCAAAGAATCACGGATGTCAGAAGCTTGTTTTTTGGGACTGCATAAATCAAGGGAGAATCACCCATGTGTTAATAATATCATTACATTATGATGAAGAGATTTATCCCCCCCATTATAACCAGTATTCCAGTTTTTACCCTTTTGAAGATCTGGGAATTTATTCTAATAAACCAAAATGAATCACATATAAGAGAAGCTGATTTGACTCTAATAAATCAGTTTGGAAGATCACCCCTGATGTTGAATGATATCTACGAAGTTTATGATGAAAAGTATCCCACTTTTAAGCGAAGTTATTCTAGTTTACTCTGTTTTGAGATTTTGACCAATTTCTTATTGTTAGATTCTAATTTCAACAACAGCAGAACCCCATGAATCAACGAATGTCAAGACAAGCGAGCAACGACAAAACTTCCATCCCTTGGGAATACAACGTCAGCTGCTGGGTTTAATCACCCCTCTGAAGTTGAATCACTATGCATAGGTTATGATTTGAAAGACCAGGAATGTATCCCCATTTCAACCGAGTACTGATTCCCCCCATCGTTACTCTTTTGGAGATTTTGACATCTTCTTCAACTTGATCTAATCCAAACCATAATGAATCCCGACTTTAAAGAAAGATTCCTTTGGGACACAAAAATCATCGCGTAATCACTCCTGCAACTCAGCTTAAATCAATCTTATCATAGATTATGCATGAAGAAGGTTATCCCACTTTACAACGAAGTATATTCTAGTTTACCCTTTGGAGATCTTGCAATTTGTTTGATTATATTAAAACCCAAAATGAATCACATATTAAGAGCTTAATTTTGACTCAAAATCAGGGGAGAATCACCCTGATGTTGAATGATTCATACGAGTAGGTTAAGAAGTATCTCACTTTCACCGAATGTATTCTAGTTGACTCTGTTTGAGAGATTTGACCATTCTTAATTATCTAATTAACCCTGAATGAATCACGATATTTAAAAGCTTCATTGGACACACAATTATGCGTTAATCACCCTGAAGTTGAATCAATCATCATTAAGAGTCTATTGATGAAGAAAATTATTCCATTGTCAACCGAAGTAATTCTAGTTTACCTGTTTGGAGATTTTTGCATATTTGTTTTGATTCTACATGAAAAACAGAATGAATCCACGAGTCAGAAGTTTTGATTTGGACTCATAATACAGTGGAAGAATCACCCTGATTTGAATAACTTATATTTAGAGTTCATGATCAAGAATATCACCACTTTTAAGAATAATAGATTTATTGTGAGGAAGTTGTAAGACAGAGTAATGTCGATTTAGATGAAGAAGAATATAGAAACCAGAAGAATAGGGATCCAGAGGAGAGTATAAGCAGAAGAAAAGTTTCCTTAGAGTGTTTCTTGAGAAGTATAAGAATTCAGCAGGTGATTTTCTGAGAGAGAAAGAACCAGAGAATAAATGGAGACTTAGAACAGAGGAATAATGAAGAAAAGAACTCTCTTCTCTTTCTTAATTCGTGGTCAAGAGGGAGGCTTTATAGCCAAACACAACAAGTTGCCCTAGAGAAATAAGACAAAGAAGAAATAGAAGTTAAAACAATAGCACACTGGTCCAAAGTGCATTCATGACCCAAACTCTTTTGCAGTAATCTTGATTGAAATTCAAAACTTGACAATAACAGCTGTGTTATCAACACCCTGGTCTCCCATCTTCTTTAGGTAAGTAGAGCGACTCCAGACCTCTGCCATACCTTCAACCGAAGTGATTCCAGTTACCCTGTGGAGATTTGGCAATTTGTTCTTGGATTATAAGAAAACCAGAATGATTCACGATGTCAGAAACTTGATTTTAACTCATAAATCAGTGGAGAATCACCCTGATGTTGAATCCATATCATACGAGAGTTATGATGAAGAAGTTATCCCACTTTAAGTGATTCTAGTTTTACTCTTTTTGGAGATTGACAATTTCTTATTGATTCTAATCAAACCCAGAATGAATCAAGATGTAAGAAGATTGAATTGTGGACACAAAATCAGCGGTTAATCACCCTAAGTTTAATCAATATCATAGGTTATGATGAAGAAGTTTATCCCACTTGCAACCGAAGTGATTCCAGCTTACCATTGGAGATCTGGCGATTTGTTCTTGATTCTAATAAAACCAAAATAAATCACGATATAAGAAGCTTTATTTTGACTCATAAAATAAGTGAGAATCACCCTGATGTTGAATGAATATCATGCGAGTTATGATGAGAAGTTATCTCACTTTCAACCGAGTGATTCTAGTTTACTCTGTTGGAGTTATGACAATTTCTATTGATTCTAATTAAACAGAATGAATCACGATGTAAGAAGACTTCATTGGACATAAAATTAGTGTTAATCACCGTGAAGTTGAATCCATATCATAGGAGTTATGATGAAGAAGTTATACCACTTTCATCGAAGTGATTCCAGTTTAATCCTGTTTGGATAATTGCAATTTGTTATTGATTCTACTAAACCAGAATGAATCACAATGTCAGAAGCTTTATTTGGATTAATAAATCAGTGGAGAATCACCTGATTTTGAATCAATATCATAAGAGTTATGATGAAGAATTATACCACTTTTAACCGAAGTGATTCTAGTTTACTCTATTTGGAGATTTAAACATTCTTATTGATTCTAATTAAACCAGAATGAATCACGATGTAAGAAGCTTCATTTGATACAAAAATTAGTGGTTATCACCGTGAGTTGAATCAATATCATAGGAGTTATGATGAAGAAGTTATAGCACTTTCAATCGAAGTGATTTTCTGTTTAGCCAGTTTCGAGATTTGACAATTCTTGATTCTAGTTACTCTTTTTGGAGATTTGACAATTTCTTATTGATTCTAACCAAACCAAAATGAATCACGATGTAAGAAGATTCATTTAGACACAAAAATCAGTGGTTAATCCACCCTGCATTTTAATCAATATATAGGAGTTTTGATGAGAAGTTATCCCATTTTCAACCGAAGTGATTCCAATTTACTATGTTTGGAGATTTGGCAATTTGTTCTTCATTCTAATAAAACCAGAATGAATCACGATGTCAGAGATATTGATTTGGAGAATCACCTCATGTTGAAATCATATCATATCGAGTTAATGATGAAAAGTTATCCCACTTTCAACCGAAGTGATTCTAGTTTACTTTGTTTTGGAGATTTGACAATTTCTTATTGATTCTAACAAACCACCATGAATACAGATGTCAGAAGCTTGATTATGACTCATAAATCAGTGGTTAATCACCCTGAGTTTAAATCAATATAATAGGAGTTATGATGAAGAAGTTATCTCACTTTCAACCGAAGTTATTATAGTTTACTCTGTTTTAAGATTTAACAATTTTTATTGATTTATTCATACCAGAATGAATCACGATGTAAGAAGCTTCATTTGGACACACAAATAGAGTGTTAATCACCCTGAAGTTGAATCAATTTCATAAGAGTTATGATGAAGAAGTTATCCCATTTTGAACCGAAGTATTCAGTTACACTGTTTGGAGATTGGCAATTTGTTCTTGATTCTAATAAAAACAGAATGAATCACGATGTCAGAAGCTTGGTTTGGACTCATAAATCAGTGGAGAATCACCTGATTTTGAATAAATATCATAAGAGTTATGATGAAGAAGTATCTCCACTTTCAACCGAAGTTATTCTAGTTTACTCTTTTTGGAGATTTTGACAATTTCTTATTGATTCTAGTCAAACAAGAATGCATCACGATGTAAGAGGATTATCTGGACACACAAATCAGTGGTTAATCACCGTGAAGTTGAATCAATATCATAGAGTTATGATAAGGACGTTATCACACTATCAACCGAAGTGATTCCAGTTTACCCATGTTTGGAGATTTGGCAATTTTTTCTTGATTCTAAGAAAACCAGAATGTTTTCACGATGTCAGAAGCTTGATTTTAACTCATAAATCAGTGGAGAATCACCCTGATTTGAATCATTATCATACGAGGGTTATGATGAAGAAGTTATCCCACTTTTCAACCGAAGTAGTTCTAGTTTACTCTGTTTGGAGATTTGACAATTACTTGTTAATCACCCAGAGTTAAATTAATATCATTGGATTATGATGAAGAAGTTATCCCACTTGCAACCGAAGTGATTCCAGTTTATCCTGTTTGGAGATTTCGTAATTTTTTCTTGATTCCAATAAAACCAAAATGAATCACGATGTCAGAAGCTTGGTTTTGACTCAATAAATCAGTGTAGAATCACCTTGATGTGGAATGAATATCATATGAGTTATGATGAAGAAGTTATCAACTTTCAACCGAAGTGATTCTGTTTACTTCTGTTTAGAGATTTGACTTTTTCTTATTGATTTCTAATCAAACCAGAATGAATCAAGATGTAAGAAGATTCATTTGGACATACAAATCAATGGTTAATCACCGTGAAGTTGAATCAATATCGTAGGGAGTTATGAGAAGTTATCCCACTTTCAATCGAAGTGATTCCAGTTTACCGATGTTTGGGAGATTTGGGCAATTTGTTCTTGATTCTAATAAATCCAGAATGAAACACGACGTCAGAAGCTTGATTTTGACTCATAAATCAGTGAGAATCACCCTGATGTTGAATCAATATCATACGAGTTATTATGAAGAGGTTATCCAACTTTTAACCAAAGTGATTCTTGTTTACTCTGTTTGGTAGATTTGAAAATTTATTATTGATTCTAATCAAACCAAAATGAATCAAGATATAAGAAGATTCATTTGGGACACAAAAATTAGTAGTTAATCACCCTGAAATTGAATCAATATCATAGGAGTTATGATAAAAAGTTATCCCCACTTTCAATCGAAGTAATTCCAGTTTACCCTGATTGGAGTTTTGGCAATTTATTATAGATTCTAATAAAACCAGAATCAATCACGATGTCAAAAGCTTTATTTTGACTCATAAATCAGTGGAGAATCACCCTGAATTTGAATCAATATCATAAGAGTTATGATGAAGAAGTTATCCCATTTTCAACCGAAGTGATTCCAGTTTACCCCTGTTTGGAGATTTGGCAATTTGTTCTTGATTATAAGAAAACCAGAATGATTCACGATGTCAGAAACTTGATTTTAACTCATAAATCAGTGGAGAATCACCCTGATGTTGAATCCATATCATACGAGAGTTATGATGAAGAAGTTATCCACTTTAAGTGATTCTAGTTTACTCTTTTGGAGATTTGACAATTTCTTATTGATTCTAATCAAACCAGAATGAATCACGATGTAAGAAGATTCATTTGGACACAAAAATCAGTGGTTAATCACCCTGAAGTTAAATCAATATCATAGGATTATGATGAAGAAGTTATCCCACTTGCAACCGAAGTGATTCCAGCTTACCCATTGGAGATCTGGCGATTTGTTCTTGATTCTAATAAAACCAAAATAAATCACGATATAAGAAGCTTTATTTTGACTCATAAATAAGTGGAGAATCACCCTGATGTTGAATGAATATCATACGAGTTATGATGAAGAAGTTATCTCACTTTCAACCGAATTGATTCTAGTTTACTCTGTTTGGATGTAAGAAGATTCAATTGGACACAAAATTTAGTGGTTAATCACCGTGAAGTTGAATCCATATCATAGGAGTTATGATGAAGAAGTGATTCCAGTTTATCCTGTTTGGATATTTGGCAATTTGTTATTGATTCTACTAAAACCAGAATGAATCACAATGTCAAAAGCTTTATTTGGATTAATAAATCAGTGGAGAATCACCCTGATTTTGAATCAATATCATAAGAGTTATGATGAAGAAGTTATACCACTTTCAACTGAAGTGATTCTAGTTTACTCTATTTGGAGATTTAACAATTTCTTATTGATTCTAATTAAACCAGAATGAATCACGATGTAAAAAGCTTCATTTGGACACAAAAATTAGTGGTTAATCACCGTGAAGTTGAATCAATATCATAGGAGTTATGATGAAGAAGTTATAGCACTTTCAATCGAAGTGATTCCAGTTTAGCCTGTTTCGAGATTTGGCAATTTGTTCTTGATTCTAGTTTACTCTTTTTGGAGATTTAACAATTTCTTATTGATTCTAACCAAACCAGAATGAATCACGATGTAAGAAGATTCATTTGGACAAAAAAATCTGTGGTTAATCACCCTACATTTTAATCAATATTATAGGAGTTTTGATGAAGAAGTTATCCCATTTTCAACCGAAGTTATTCCAATTTACCATGTTTGGAGATTTGGCAATTTGTTCTTGATTCTAATATAACCATAATGAATCACGATGTCAGAAGATTGATTTTGACTTATAGATCACTGGAGAATCACCCTCATGTTGAATCAATATCATACGAGTTATGATGAAAAAGTTATCCCACTTTCAACCGAAGTGATTCTAGGTTACTCTGTTTGGAGATTTGACAATTTCTTATTGATTCTAATCAAAAGAGAATGAATCACAATGTCAGAAGTTGATTTTGACTCATAAATCAGTGGTTAATCACCCTGAAGTTAAATCAATATAATAGGAGTTATGATGAAGAAGTTATCACACTTTCAACCGAAGTTATTATAGTTTAGTCTGTTTTAAGATTTGACAATTTTTTATTGATTTAATCATACCAGAATGAATCACGATGTAAGAAGCTTTATTTGGACACACAAATAAGTGATTAATCACCCTGAAGTTGAATCAATATCATAAGAGTTATGATGAAGAAGTTATCCCATTTTCAACCAAAGTAATTCCAATTTACACTGTTTGGAGATTTGACACTTTGTTCTTGATTCTAATAAAACCAGAATGAATCACGATGTCAGAAGCTTGGTTTGGACTCATAAATCAGTGGAGAATCACCCTGATTTTGAATAAATATCATAAGAGTTATGATGAAGAAGTTATCCCACTTTCAACCGAAGTTATTCTAGTTTACTCTTTTTGGAGATTTGACAATTTCTTACTGATTCTAATCAAACAAGAATCCATCACAATATAAGAAGATTCATTTGGACACAAAAATTAGTAGTTAATCACCCTGAAATTGAATCAATATCATAGGAGTTATGAAAAAGAAATTATCCCACTTTCAATCGAAGTGATTCCAGTTTACCCTGATTGGAGATTTGGCAATTTATTATAGATTCTAATAAAACCAGAATCAATCACGATGTCAGAAGCTTTATTTTGGCTCATAAATCAGTGGAGAATCACCCTGATTTTGAATCAATATCATAAGAGTTACGATGAAGAAGTTATCCCACTTTCAACCGAAGTTATTCTAGTTTACACTGTTTGGAGATTTCACATTTTCTTATTGATTCTAATCAAACCAGAATGAATCACGATGTATGAAGCTTCATTTAGAAACAAAAATCAGTGGTTAATCTCCCTGAAGTTAAATCAATATCATAGGAGTTATGATGAAGAATTTATCCCACTTTCAATCGAAGTGATTCCAGTTTACCATATTTGGAGATTTGGCAATTTGTTTCTTGATTCTAATAAAACCAGAATGAATCATGATGTCAAAAGCTTGATTTTGACTCATAAATGAGTGGAGAATCACCCTGATGTTGAATCAATATCATACGAGTTATGATGAAGAAGTTATCTCACTTTCAACCAAAGTGATTCTAGTTTACCCTGTTTGGAGATTTGACAATTCCGTATTGATTATAATTAAAATAGTATGAATCACGATGTAAGAAGCTTCATATGGAAACAAAATTCAGTGGTTAATCACCCTGAAGTTGAATCAATATCATAGAAGTTATGATGAAGAAGTTATCCCATTTTCAACCGAAGTGATTCCAGTTTACCCTGTTTGGAGATTTGGCAATTTGTTCTTGATTCTAAGAAAACCAGAATGTTTCACTATGTCAGAAGCTTGATTTTAAATCATAAATCAGTGGAGAATCACCCTGATTTTGAATCAATATCATACGAGGGTTATGATGAAGAAGTTATCCCACTTTCAACCGAAGTAATTCTAGTTTACTCTGTTTGGAGATTTGACAATTACTTGTTGATTCTAATCAAACCAGAATGAATCAAGATGTAAAAAAGCTTCATCTGGACATACAAGTCAGTGGTTAATCACCCAGAAGTTAAATTAATATCATAGGATTATGATGAAGAAGTTATCCCACTTGCAACCGAAGTGATTCCAGTTTACCATGTTTGGAGATTTCGTAATTGTTCTTGATTCCAATAAAACCAAAATGAATCACGATGTCCGAAGCTTGGTTTTGACTCATAAATCAGTGGAGAATCACCTTGATGTTGAATGAATATCATATGAGTTATGATGAAGAAGTTATCCAACTTTTAACCGAAGTGATTCTTGTTTACTCCGTTTAGAGATTTGACAATTTCTTATTGATTTTAATCAAACCAGAATGAATCACGATGTATGAAGATTCATTTGGACACACAAATCAATGGTTAATCACCGTGAAGTTGAATCAATATCATAGGAGTTATGATGAAGAAGTTATCCCACTTTCAATCGAAGTGATTCCAGTTTACCATGTTTGGAGATTTGGAAAATTGTTTTTGATTCTTATAAATCCAGAATGAAACATGACGTCAGAAGCTTGATTTTGACTCATAAATCAGTGGAGAATCACCCTGATTTTGAATCAATATCATACGAGTTATTATGAAGAGGTTATCCAACTTTTAACCAATGTGATTCTTGTTTACTCTGTTTGGAGATTTGAAATTTATTATTGATTCTAATCAAACCAAAATGAATCAAGATATATGAAGATTCATTTGGACACAAAAATTAGTAGTTAATCACCCTGAAATTAAATCAATATCATAGGAGTTATGAAAAAGAAGTTATCCCACTTTTAATCGAAGTGATTCCAGTTTACCCTGATTGGAGATTTGACAATTTATTATAGATTCTAATAAAACCCGAATCAATCACGATGTCAGAAGCTTTATTTTGACTCATAAATCAGTGGAGAATCACCCTGATTTTGAATCAATATCATAAGTGTTACGATGAAGAAGTTATCCCACTTTCAACCGAAGTTATTCTAGTTTAGACTGTTTGGAGATTTCACATTTTCTTATTGATTCTAATCAAACCAGAATGAATCACAATGTATGAAGCTTCATTTGGAAACAAAATCAGTGGTTAATCACCCTGAAGTTACATCAATATCATAGGAGTTATGATGAAGAAGTTATCCCACTTTCAATCGAAGTGATTCCAGTTTACCATATTTGGAGATTTGGCAATTTGTTCTTCATTCTAATAAAACCATAATGAATAATGATGTCAGAAGCTTGATTTTGACTCATATATCTGTGGAGAATCACCCTGATGTTGAATGAATATCATACGAGTTATGATGAAGAAGTTATCCAACTTTCAACCGAAGTGATTCTAGTTTACTCTTTTTGGAGATTTGACAATTTCTTATTTATTCTAGTCAGAACAATATGAATCACTATGTAAGAATATTCATTTGGACACACAAATAAGTGGTTAATCAACCTCCATTTGAATCAATATCATAGGAGTTATGATGAAGAAGTTATCTCACTTTCAATCGAAGTGATTCCAGTTTACAATGTTTGGAGATTTGGCAATTTGTTCTTGATTCTAATAAAACCAGAATGAATCACGACGTCAGAAGCTTGATTTTGAATCATAATCTGTGGAGAATCACCCTGATGATGAATCAGTATCATACGAGTCATGATGAAAAAGTTATCCCACTTTTAAGCAAAGTTATTTTAGTTTACTCTGTTTTGCGATTTGACAATTTCTTATGGATTCTAATCAAACCAGAATGAATCACGATGTCAGAAGTTTGATTTTGACTAATAAATCAGTGGAGAATCAACCTGATGTTGAATCAATATCATAAGATTTATGATGAAGAAGTTATCTCACTTTCAACAGAAGTTATTCTAGTTTACTCTGTTTGGAGATTTGACAATTTTTTATTGATTCTAATCAAACCAGAATGAATCACGATGTAAGAAGATTAATTTGGACTCATAAATCAGTGGTTAATCACCCTGAATTTGAATCAATATCATAGGAGTTATGATAAAGATGTTATCACACTTTCCACCGAAGTGATTCCAGTTTATCCTGTTTTGAGATTTGGCAATTTGTTCTTGATTCTAACAAAATCAAAATGAATCACGTTGTCAGAAGCTTGATTTTGACTAATAAATCAGTGGAGAATCACCCTGATGTTGAATCAATATCATACGAGTTATGATGAAGAAGTTATCTCACTTTCAACCGAAGTGATTCTAGTTTACACTGTTTGGAGATTTGACAATTTCTTATTGATTCAATTAAACCAGAATTAATCAAAATGTAAGAAGCTTCATCTGGACACAAGTCAGTGGTTAATCAGCCTGAAGTTGAATCAATATCATAGGAGTTATGATGAAGAAGTTATCCCACTTTCAACCAAAGTAATTCCAATTTACGATGTTTGGAGATTTGACAATTTGTTCTTGATTCTAATAAAACCAGAATGAATCACGATGTCAGAAGCTTGATTTTGGACTCATAAATCAGTGGAGAATCACCCTGATGTTGAATCAATATCATACGAGAGTTATGATGAAGAAGTTATCCCACTTTCAACCGAAGTGATTCTAGTTTACTCTGTTTGGAGATTTGACAATTTCTTATTGATTCTAATTAAACCAGAATGAATCACGATGTAAGAAGCTTCATTTGGACACAAAATTAGTGGTTAATCACCATGAAGTTGAATCAATATCATAGGAGTTATGATGAACAAGTTATACTACTTTCAATCGAAGTAATTCCAGTTTACCCTGTTTGGATATTTGGTAATTTGTTCTTGATTCTACTAAAACCAGAATGAATCACAATGTCAGAAGCTTTATTTGGATTCATAAATCAGTGGAGAATCACCCTGATTTTGAATCAATATTATACGAGTTATGATGAAGAAGTTATACCACTTTCAGCCGAAGTGATTCGAGTTTTCTCTATTTGGAGATTTAACAATTACTTATTTATTCTAATTAAACCAGAATGAATCACGATGTAAGAAAGCTTGATTTGTACACAAAAATCATTGTTTAATCACCGTGAAGTTGAATCAATATCATTGGATTTATGATGAAGAAGTTATACCACTTTCAATCGAAGTGATTCCAGTTTACCCTGTTTCGAGATTTGGCAATTTGTTCTTGATTCTAATAAAAACATAATGAATCATGATGTCAGAAGCTTGATTTTGACTCATTAATCAATGGAGAATCGCCCTGATGTTAAATGAATATCATACTAGTTATGATGAAGAAGTTATCCAACTTTCAACCGAAGTGATTCTTGTTTAGTCTGTTTGGAGATTTGACAATTTCTTGTTGATTCTAACCAAACCAGAATGAATCAAGATGTAATAAGCTTCATTTTTAAACACAAATCAGTGGTTAATCACCTTGCATTTGAATCAATATTATAGGAGTTATGATGAAGAAGTTATCCCATTTTCAACCGAAGTGATTCCAATTTACCCTTTGTGGAGATTTAGCAATTTTTTTTTATTCTAATTAAAACAGAATGAATCACGATGTGAGAAGCTTGATTTTGACTCATAAATCAGTGGAGAATCACCCTGAAGTTAAATCAATATCATACGAGTTATGATGAAGATGTTATCCCACTTTCAACCAAAGTTATTCTAGTTTACTTTGTTTTAAGATTTGATAATTTTTTATAGATTTAATCATACTAGAATGAATCATGATGTAAGAAGCTTCATTTGGACACAGAAATTAGTGGTTAATCACCCTGAAGTTGAATCAATATCATAAGAGTTATTATGAAGAAGTTATCCCATTTTCAACCGAAGTAATTCGAGTTTACTCTGTTTGGAGATTTGACAATTTGACAATTTGTTATTGATTCTAATAAAACCAGAATGAATCATGATGTCAGAAGCTTGATTTGGACTCATAAATCAGTGGAGAATAACCCTTATTTTGAATAAATATCATAAGAGTTATGATGAAGAATTTATGCAACTTTCAACCGAAGTTATTCTAGCTGTTAGGAGATTTTACAATTTCTTATTGATTCTAATCAAACCAGAATGAATCACGATGTAAGAATATTCATTTTGACACACAAATCATTGGTTAATCACCCTGCATTTGAATCAATATCATAGGAGTTATGATGAAGAACTTATCCCACTTTTAACCGAAGTTTACCCTCTTTGGAGATTTTGCAATTTCTTCTTGATTCTAATCAAAGCATAATGAATCACGATGTAAGAAGCTTGATTTGGACTCATTCATCAGTGGATAATAACCCTGAAGTTGAATCAATATCATAAGAGTTATGATGAAGAAGTTATCCCACTTTCAACCGACGTGATTCCAACTTGTCCTATTTGGAGATTTTTCAATTTCTTCTTGATCCTAATCAAATCAGAATGAATCACGATGTAAGAAGCTGGATTTGGGCTCATAAATCAGTGTATAATTACCCTGAAGTTGAATCAATATCATAGGATTTATGATGAAGAAGTTATTCCACTTTTAACCGACGTGATTCTAGTTTACCCTGTTTTGAGAATCTTGATTTGGACTCATAAATCAGTGTATAATCACCCTGAAGTTGAATCAATATCATAGGAGTTATGATGAAGAAGTTATCCCACTTTTAACCGAAGTGATTCTGGTTTACCCTGTTTGGAGATTTGACAATTCTTCTTGATTCTAATTAAACCAGAATGAACCACGATCTAAGAAGCTTGATTTAAACTCATAAATCATTCGATAATCACCCTGAAGTTGAACCAATATCATAGGAGTTATGATGAAGAAGTTATCCCACTTTCAACCGACGTGATTCCAGTTTACCCTATTTGGAGATTTTTCAATTTCTTCTTGATTCTAATCAAACCAGAATGAATCATGATTTAAGAAGCTTGATTTGGATTCATAAATCAGTGTATAATCACCCTAGAATTTGAATCAATATCATAGGAGTTATGATGAAGAAGTTATCTCACTTTTAACCGACGTGATTATAGTTTACCCCATTTGGAGATTTTGTAATTTCTTCTTGATTCTAATCAAACCAGAATGAATCAAGGTGTAAGAAGCTTGATTTGGACTAATAAACCAGAATGAATCACAACACCTGGTTTGAATAAGAATGCTTTGTGGCATGCTAGACTAGGACATCCTCATGTTAGAGCTTTAAACTTAATGGTTCCAGGTGTTGTGTTTGAAAATAATGATTGTGAAGCTTGTAGCTTAGGCAAGCATTGTAAGACTGTGTTTCATAAGTCCACAACTATCTATGATCATTGCTTTGATTTGATTCACTCGGATGTGTGGACTGCCCCTTGTTTGTCTAGGGAGAACCATAAATATTTTGTTACATTCATAGATGAGAAATCTAAATACACCTGGATAACCTTGATTCCATCTAAAGATAGGGTCCTTGATGCATTTAGAAACTTTCAAAACTATGTTACTAACCATTTCAATGAAAAGCTCAAAATTTTTAGATCAGATAATGGTGGAGAGTATACAAGTCAAGCATTCAAGCAACACCTATCTCAGCATGGAATTCTTCATCAAACAAGCTGTCCCTATACACCTCAACAAAATGGAGTGGCAGAGAGAAAGAACAGACACCTTTTGGAGGTAGCTAGGTCTATGATGTTCCAAGCTAATGTCCCAAAGAGGTTCTGGAGTGATGTAGTTGCTACTGCGTGTTACCTGATCAATAGAACCCCAACCAGGATCCTTGAGGATAAGTCACCATTTGAGGTTTTGAACAAGCATAGACCAACCTTAGACCATCTCCGTGTCTTTGGTTGCCTTTGTTTTGTTCTTAAACCTGGAGAGCTAAGGAACAAGTTGGAAGCAAAGAGCATAAAAGGGATGTTCATAGGGTACTCGCCAGCTCAAAAAGGTTACAAGTGTTATGATACAATGACAAGAAGGGTTCTGGTGTCAAGGGATGTGAAGTTTGTGGAGGATAGAGGTTTCTATGAAGAGAAGAACCAGGCAGAGTTGAAGGACTTAGCTACTGACAAGGCATCTAATTTGAAGATTATCCTGGAGAGTCTTGGGATTAATCTATCTCAAGATCAACAAACTGGAGGAGGACATCATCAAGGTCCCCCCACCACTGAAGGAAATCAAGCTCCCAACCTTGATCATGAGGGGGGGGGGGGAATGGAACTGAAACTAATGAGAATCAAGATGAGGAAAGATCAGGCATTCATGATCAAGATGAGGAAAGATCAGGCATTCATGATCAAGATGTGGATCAAGGAAATGTGGAGGAAGAAGGAGGAGATGAGCTTGATTAGAATACTTTGTCACCTTCATTGATGAGAAGTCCAAGTACACATGGGTTACACTGATTCAGTCAAAGGGCAGGGTGCTGGAGGCTTTCAAGAATTTCCATAACCATGTCTCCAACCATTTCAATGCCAAGCTGAAAATTCTCAGGTCAGATAATGGTGGAGAGTACACCAGTCAAGCATTCAAGCAATATCTGGCTCAACATGGGATTATTCATCAGGCTAGCTGCCCTTACACTCCTCAACAGAATGGAGTTGCTGAGAGGAAAAACAGGCACTTAGTGGAGTTTGCAAGATCAATGATGTTTCACACTAATGTTCCAAAAAGGTTCTGGAGTGATGCTGTGATGTCTGCGAGCTACCTGATCAATAGGACTCCAACTAAAGTCCTCAATGACCTGTCTCCTTTTGAGGTCCTAAACAAAACCAAGCCACCTTTGGACCACTTGCGTGTGTTTGGGTGCCTATGTTTTGTGCTGATACCAGGGGAGCAAAGGAACAAGCTTGATGCTAAAAGCTCAAAAGCTATGTTCATTGGATACTCTCTAACACAAAAGGGTTATAAGTGCTATGATCCAGTGTCAAGAAGGGTGTTAATATCAAGAGATGTGAAATTTGTGGAGACAAAGGGATACTATGAGGAGAAAAGTTGGGATGATTTGAAAGATTTATCTCAAGCATCAGAGAGAGCCACACACCTCAGGATCATACTTGAGAATCTTGGTATTGGCATGCCTCAGACGAGTCAAGAAACAAGGAGGAATCCTCCTGAAGTTGCACCTGGTCCAGAGACTGTAGTTGATGAAAATGGGGTTGATGAAGCAGTGGAAGAAGCTATTCATCCTGATCCTGAAGGGGGAAATCAACAAGAAACTCATGATCAGGATGAAAGGAAACAAGAACCAGCGCATCAGAATGATGAAACAGAACCTAATGAAGAAGAAACAAACCAGGTCCAACCACTAAGAAGAAGTACCAGGATTAAGAAACCTGCATCAAACTGGATCAACACAAGAGTTTATTTTAATGCTGAAGCAGTGGCTCATCCAATAAGTGCAGTATGCTCTCTTGCTCGGTATCCAAAGGAACATCAAGTCTTCATTGGGGAACTGGATCAGGAATATATTCCAAGATCATATGAAGAAGCAATGGAGCTTGAAGAGTGGAGAGACTCTGTTGGAAATGAAACCAATGCTATGATAGTCAATGACACTTGGTATGAAGCTGAGCTCCCAAAAGGCAAGAAGGCAGTGACAAGTAAGTGGGTTTTCACAAATCAAATATTTGGCAAATGGAAAGGTGGAGAGGCGCAAGACAAGGCTGGTGGCAAGGGGGTTCACTCAGACATATGGGGAGGATTACATTGACACATTTGCACCAGTAGCAAAGCTTCACACCATCAGGATTATTTTCTCAATTGCCACTAACTTGGAATGGGATCTATGACAAATGAATGTAAAGAATGCTTTCTTACAAGGAGAGTTAGAAAATGAGGTCTACATGCATCCTCCTCCTGGTTTAGAGCATCTAATCAAACTAGGAAATGTGTTGAGGTTGAAGAAAGCAATTTATGGTCTGAAGCAATCACCAAGGGCTTGGTACTACAAGCTAAGCACCACATTGAATGGAAGAGGGTTTAGAAAGTCAGAGGCGGATCATACTCTCTTCACATTGACTGGACCACAAGGAATTGTTGTTATCTTGATATATGTGATGATATTATCATCACAGGAAGTGACAAGGAAGGGATTCAGGCAACTAAGGCATATCTGAAATCAGTATTTGATATCAAGGATCTTGGAGAGCTCAAGTACTTTCTTGGTATTAAAGTGTGCAGATGCAAAGAAGGATTGTTTCTGTCTCAGAGGAAGTATGCTACGGATCTGTTGAGTGAGGCAGGAAATCTTGGAGGAATACTAGCGAAAACACCCATTGAAAATGGTTATAAAGTACTGCGAGAGGGGAGTTTGAGAACACTTCATTTCATGATGTCAAGAAGTATAGAAGAATGGTGGGAAAACTCATCTATCTGACCATCACAAGACCAGACATTGTTTTGCTGTGAATCAAGTCAGTCAACACATGCAAGCACCTAAGATACACCACTGGAACATGGTTGAGAGGATATTAAGATATCTGAGAGAAGCTCCAAGTCAAGGTATATGGATGGGTTGCAATGGAAGCACAGAGATTGTGGGGTATTGTGATGCGGATTGGGCTGGTGATAGAGTGGACGGGAGGTCTACAACTGGTTATTGCACCTTCATTGGAGGAAACCTAGTTACTTGGAAGAGCAAGAAGCAAAAGGTTGTGTCTTGTTCAAGTGCTGAAGCAGAGTACCGATCTATGAGGAAGCTTACAAGTGAACTCATATGGATCAAGGGCTTGTTGAGGGACTTGGGAATAGAAACAACCTCTCTTATCACCATGCATTGTGATAATCAGGCGGCTATACATATAGCATCTAACTCAGTCTTCCATGAGAGAACCAAGCATATAGAAGTGGACTGTCACAAGGTTAGACAAGCCGTGGAGCAGCAAGTAATCCTTCCATGCTATACGAGAAGTGAAGATCAACTGGCTGACATATTCACCAAAGCAGCCAGCACCAAAGTCTATGAGTTTATCCATCCTAAACTTGGACTCGTAGACCTCACAAGTCACTGATCCTCTTGCCATGAAGTATTCTACTCTTTTTCCTTTGCTTGGTCTTTATCCCAAGTGGTTTTTCCTAGCTAAGGTTTTAATGAGGGAATGCTTCATGATTTCCAAGCTTGACCAGTCCCTATGGTCAAGCTTGAGGGGAGTGTTGACATGAAGAAGAAATAAGTTAGAGTTGGAAGAAGAGACAGAAGGAATCCGAATCATGTCGGCCAGACAGTTTGAGATCATTGACCTAACCTTTCTTGGAAGGCAAGAAACAGAATGTGACTTGCCTAAATCACGTGTCTAAGTGATTAGAAGCACTCAGGAAGGTTTAAACAAGAGAATAGAGCTGTTGGAGGATCAGAACAAACAGGAGTCACATGTTGGGACAGAAGCCACATGTTCTACTAAGGAAGAAAGAGAAAGATGAGCTGTCCCTTTCTCTCATGCTGGACAAACTTCTTGTCTGTTCTGGACATCTTTAATTTATCATTTTATATGTCAACTTGTTGCCTATTAATATCTTGTATCCAGAACTGAAATTAATCAAGGAAACCATTTCTCTCATTCTCTCTCTTTTGGAATTTCAAAATCTATGTCTCTCTCTCTCTCTCTCCCTCTTGTTCTTCATGTTCTTCATTCTCCAGCAATAAACTCTCTCTAAATCTCTCTTTTCTAACACCTATACCTCTAATTGGAATTCTATCTCCATTAGCAATCATAACATGTTAATTTGCTGGTTCTATATCTCTAATAAGACTAGTATCACTTATCATATGATGAGATGCACCAGAATCAATTATTAAAGGTTTAGTCATGTTATGAGCAGTATGAGATTGACCAACTATCCTAGCATGAGTATAAGCATTATCAGTATGATCAAGGACACTAGCAGTCTTAGATGCACCAGATGAATACCCACTGACAGTATCAAGAGTTTTACTATTATCCTTGAGTATTTTTATGAGTGCATCCATGTTGATCTCCGGATGAACTCATGCTCATTGGTCCTGGTTGGCTGGTTGGTCTGGTGGGCAGTGTAAGTTACCAAAGCCTTGTTCTCACCCCCTTCTCGATTCTCAGCTTCATTTGATCGGCTTGAGGCACCAGTTCCATGTTGATCACTTGCTCCATATGTGACATTTGCCCTTGCTTCCCTATCCTTGTTGAACTTGGCCGGTTTGAGATGAGGATGGAGAATCCAACACTGATTCTTCTTATGGCCATGTCTCTTGCAATGATCACAATTGCCATTAAACCTCCTTTCCTCATAGCTTCCATTGACACGCCTATCTTCATATCTGTTGACCTTGTTTGCTTGAGGCACTTCAGCTTGATTAGCTAATATGAGCTCCCCCTTTCCTCCAAAGAGTCCCAATGACCCTTGCTCCTTTTGGATTTGTGAGCATACCTCTTCAAGGGTTGGCAGCTTCTCTGATCTCAGGATATGCTTGATAAGATCATTATAGGAGGAGTTGAGTGTGAGTAGTAGGCCAAAGACCTTATCTTGCTCACGCCTTTCATTTAGCTCATCAGGATCAGTAGTACTTGGCCTCAACATCTCAAGTTCTGACCATAGAGCTCTAAACTTTCCCTAAATGCTTGGTAAACTCCATGTCTTCTTGGGCTATGTTGTTGATGGCCCTCTTTATCTCAAATACCCTAGTGAGGTTTGAGATGTTCCCATACACCTTCTGAAGTGTATCCCACAAGTCTTTTGCCTTCTCACAGTAACTATATGCTTCCAAAATGGACGGATCCAATGAACTTTGAAGGATAGACATTACCAGTAGATCTTCTTGCATCCACTTCACTTGACAAGAAAGTAAAGAGTAACCCGGGTGGACTTAAGAAACCATTAGAGAGAACTTTAGAGAGATAAACGAGAGAGAGAGAGACTAAAATACTCGTTATACTTGATGGTAAGCAAGGTTTACAATATATAGAGGAAGATTAGGATAAGGTTTCAACGTAAACTAGAGCTAACGTGTGTAGTCAAGCCGGGGAGGAGCGTCTATTTGAAATGCTTGGACCACAAGCTCCACACGCTGATGCCAAAGGCATCTTGACCAGATGCTCTTCTTTTCCAGCCATGAGCCAGCCTGTCAGACCCGCCTCTCTTATCCCTTTGGTCAAGCTTATCTGTGTGGTAAGTGGTAAAGGTAATTCTTGGTCGAGTTACTTGTTCCCCGGGTAACTTCTCCTTCAAGGTGAGTTTGGGTGTACGGTCACTTGTACGGCCTCTTGTACGGTCATTTGTACGGACATACCAAACTCACTTCCTCCCAAATCCTCTATGCTTCCTCTATCATTTAACCATCTTTATTCAACAATGAAGTGTTCTACTCTTTTTCCTTGACTTTGTTTTTATCCCATGTGGTTTTTTCCAAGCTAAGGTTCAAATGAGGGAATGCTTCATGGTTTCCAAACTTGACCCAGTCCCTATGGTCAAACTTGAGGGGGAGTGTTGACATGAAGAAGAATAAGCTAGAGTTGAAGAAGAGACAGAAGCAATTCGGATCAAGTGAAATCAAGCTGTTCGTACAATATTGAGATTCTCGACCTAAACCTCACTTGGAAGGCCAAGCAACTGAATGGGACTTGCCTAAATGTATTTTCTAAGTTATCAGAAGCTCTCTAGAAGGTTTGACCAAGGAGAAATTCGTTTGTGGCTGAAGACAAGCAAAGATCACATGTTTGGTTAAGGAGAGAGGAAGATTGCTAGCTTTCACTTCACTTTCACTTCTGCTGCAAGAGCTTCTTGTCCTATTCTCTCTCGTTTGTTTTATTGTATTTCCTTGTCTCCTAGCTAGCTCTGTATCAGCCTATATAACATATAACCAGATACAATATCAAGGCAAGGAAAATATTTTCTCTCCTGAAGTTGAATCAATACCATTGGAGTTATGATGAAGAAGTTATCCACTCTTAACCGAAGTGAGTCCAGTTTACCTGTTTGGAGATATGGCAATTTATTTTCTTGATTCTAATTCAAAAGAATGAATAAAGATGTAAGAAGCTTGATTTGGACTCATAAATCAGTGGTTAATCACCCTGAAGATGAATCAATATCATAGGAGTTATGATGAAGAAGTTATCCCACTTTTAACCGAAGTGATTCAAGTTTACCCTGTTTGGAGATTTGGCAATTTCTTCTTGATTCTAATCAAACCAGAATGAATCAAGATGTAAGAAGCTTGATTTGGACTCATAAATCAGTGGTTAATCACCCTGAAGTTGAATCAATATCATAGGAGTTATGATGAAGAGGTTATCCCACTTTTAACCGAAGTGATTCCAGTTTACCCTATTTGGAGATTTGACAATTTCTTCTTGATTCTAATCAAACCAGAATGAATCAAGATGTAAGAAGCTTGATTTGGACTCATAAATCAGTGGTTAATCACCCTGAATTGAATCAATATCATAGGAGTTATGATGAAGAGGTTATCCCACTTTTAACCGAAGTGATTCCAGTTTACCCTGTTTGGAGATTTGGCAATTTCTTCTTGATTATAATCAAACCAGAATGAATCAAGATGTAAGAAGCTTGATTTGGACTCATAAATCAGTGGTTAATCACCCTGAAGATGAATCAATATCATATGGAGTTATGATGAAGAAGTTATCCCACTTTTAACCGAAGTGATTCCAGTTTACCTGTTGGAGATTTGACAATTTCTTCTTGATTCTAATCAAACCAGAATGAATCAAGATGTAAGAAGCTTTATTTGGACTCATAAATCAGTGGTTAATCACCCTGAAGTTAATCAATATCATTGGAGTTATGATGAAGAAGTTATCCCACTTTTAACCGAAGTGATTCCAGTTTTACCCTGTTTGGAGATTTGGCAATTTCTTCTTGATTCTAATCCAACCAGAATGAATAAAGATGTAAGAAGCTTGATTTTGTCTCATAAATCAGTGGTTAATCACCCTGAAGATGAATCAATATCATAAGAGTTATGATGAAGAAGTTATCGCACTTTTAACCGAAGTGATTCCAGTTTACCCTTTTTGGAGATTTGGCAATTTCTTCTTGATTCTAATCAAACCAGAATGATCAAGATGTAATAAGCTCGATTTGGACTCATAATCATGTGGAGAATACCCTGAAGTTGAACCAGTATCATTGGAGTTATGATGAAGAAGTTATCCCACTCTTAACTGAAGTGATTCGAGTTTACCCTTGTTTGGAGATTTGCCAATTTCTTCTTGATTGTAATCAAAACAAACTTAATAAATATGTAACAAGCTTGATTTGGACTCATAAATAAGTGGTTAATCACCCTGATGTTGAATCAATATCATAGGAGTTATGATGAAGAGGTTATCCCACTTTTAACCGAAACCGAAGTGCTTCCAGTTTACCCTATTTGGAGATTTGATAATTTCTTTTTGATTCTAATCAAACCAGAATGAATAAAGGTGTAAGAAGATTTATTTGGACTCATAAATCAGTGTTAATCACCCTGAAGTTTGAATCAATATCATAGAGTTATGATGAAGAGGTTATCCCACTTTTAACGAAGTGATTCCAGTTTACCTATTTGGAGATTTGGCAATTTCTTTCTTGATTCTAATCAACCAGAATGAATCAAGATGTAAGAAGCTTGATTTGGACTCATAAATCAGTGGTTAATCACCTGAAGTTGAATCAATATCATTAGGAGTTATGATGAAGAAGTTATCCCACTTTTAACCGAAGTGATATCCAGTTTACCTGTTTGGAGATTTGGCAATTTCTTCTTGATTATAATCACACCAGAATCAATCAAGATGTAAGAATATTGATTTGGACTCATAAATCAGTGGCTAATCACCCTGAAGTTGAATCAATATCATTGGAGTTATGATGAAGAAGTTATCCCACTTTTAACCGAAGTGATTCCAGTTTACCCTTTTTGGAGATTTGGCAATTTCTTTTGATTCTAATCAAACCAGAATGAATCAAGATGTAAGAAGCTTGATTTGGACTCATAAATCAGTGGTTAATCACCCTGAAGTTAATCAATATCATAGGAGTTATGATGAAGAGGTTATCCCACTTTTAACCGAAGTGCTTCCAGTTTACCCTGTTTGGAGATTTGGCAATTTCTTCTTGATTCTAATCAAACCAGAATAAATCAAGATGTAAGAAGCTTTATTTGGACTCATAAATCAGTGTTAATCACCCTGAAGTTAATCAATATCATTGGAGTTATGATGAAGAAGGTTATCCCACTTTTAACCGAAGTGATTCCAGTTTACCCTGTTTGGAGATTTGGCAATTTCTTCTTGATTCTAATCAAACCAGAATGAATCAAGATGTAAGAAGCTTGATTTGGACTCATAAATCAGTGGTTAATCACCCTGAAGTTGAATCAATATCATAGGAGTTATGATGAAGAGGTTATCCCACTTTTAACCGAAGTGATTCCAGTTTACCCTGTTTGGAGATTTGGCAATTTCTTATTGATTTTAATCAAACCAGAATGAATAACGATGTAAGAAGCTTGATTTGGACTCATAAATCAGTGGATCATCACCTCGAAGTTGAATCAATATCATAGGAGTTATGATGAAGAAGTTTATCCCACTTTTAACCGAAGTGATTCCAGTTTACCTTGTTTGGAGATTTGGTAATTTCTTCTTGATACTAATCAAACCAGAATGAATCACGATGTAAGAAGCTTTATTTGGACTTCATAAATCAGTGGATAATCACCCCTGAAGTTGAATCAATATCATAGGAGTTAATGATGAAGAAGTTATCCCACTTTTAACCGAAGTGATTCCAGTTTTACCCTGTTTGGAGATTTGGCAATTTCTTCTTGGATTCTAATCAAACCAGAATGAATAACGATGTAAGAATCTTGATGTGGACTCATAAATCAGTGTAATCATCACCTCCGAAGTTGAATCAATATCATAGGAGTTATGATGGAAGAAGTTATCCCACTTTTAACCGAAGTGATTCCAGTTTACCCTGTTTTGGAGATTTGGCAATTTCTTCTTGATTCTAATCAAACCAGAATGAATCAAGATGTAAGAAGCTTGATTTGGACTCATAAATCAGTGGATAATCACCCTGAAGTTGAATCAAATCATAGGAGTTATGATGAAGAAGTTATCCACTTTTAACCGAAGTGATTCCAGTTTACCCTGTTTGGAGATTTGGCAATTTCTTCTTGATTCTAATCAAACCAGAATGAATCAAGATGTAAGAAGCTTGATTTGGACTCATAAATCAGTGTTAATCACCCTGAAGTTGAATCAATATCATAGGAGTTATGATGAAGAAGTTATCCCACTTTTAACCGAAGTGATTCCAGTTTACCCTGTTTGGAGATTTGGCAATTTCTTCTTGATTCTAATCAAACCAGAATGAATCAAGATGTAAGAAGCTTTATTTGGACTCATAAATCAGTGGATAATCACCCTGAAGTGAATCAATATCATTGGAGTTATGATGAAGAAGTTATCCCACTTTTAACGAAGTGATTCCAGTTTACCCTTTTGGAGATTTGGCAAATTTTCTTTTGATTCTAATCAAACCAGAAATGAATCAAGATGTAAGAAGATTTATTTGGACTCATAAATCAGTGGTTAATCACCCTGAAGTTGAATCAATATCATAGGAGTTATGATGAAGAAGGTTATCCCACTTTTAACCGAAGTGATTCCAGTTTACCCTATTTGGAGATTTGGCAATTTCTTCTTGATTCTAATCCAACCAGAATGAATCAAGATGTAAGAAGCTTGATTTGGACTCATAAATCAGTGGTTAATCACCCTGAATTGAATCAATATCATAGGAGTTATGATGAAGAAGTTATCCCACTTTTAACCGAAGTGATTCCAGTTTACCCTGTTTGGAGATTTGGCAATTTCTTCTTGATTCTAATCAAACCAGAATGAATCAAGATGTAAGAAGCTTGATTTGGACTCATAAATCAGTGTTAATCACCCTGAAGTTGAATCAATATCATAGGAGTTATGATGAAGAAGTTATCCCACTTTTAACCGAAGTGATTCCAGTTTACCCTGTTTGGAGATTTGGCAATTTCTTCTTGATTCTAATCAAACCAGAATGAATCAAGATGTAAGAAGCTTGATTTGGACTCATAAATCAGTGGTTAATCACCCTGAAGTTGAATCAATATCATAGGAGTTATGATGAAGAAGTTATCCCACTTTTAACCGAAGTGATTCCAGTTTACCCTGTTTGGAGATTTGGCAATTTCTTCTTGATTCTAATCAAACCAGAATGAATCAAGATGTAAGAAGCTTGATTTGGACTCATAAATCAGTGGTTAATCACCCTGAAGTTGAATCAATATCATAGGAGTTATGATGAAGAAGTTATCCCACTTTTAACCGAAGTGATTCCAGTTTACCCTGTTTGGAGATTTGGCAATTTCTTCTTGATTCTAATCAAACCAGAATGAATCAAGATGTAAGAAGCTTGATTTGGACTCATAAATCAGTGGTTAATCACCCTGAAGTTTAATCAATATCATAGGAGTTATGATGAAGAAGTTATCCCACTTTTAAGCGAAGTGATTCAGTTTACCATGTTTGGAGATTTGACAATTTCTTCTTGATTCTAGTCAAGCCAGAATGAATCAAGATGTAAGAAGCTTGATTTGGACTCATAAATCAGTGTTAATCACCCTGAAGTTGAATCAATATCATTGGAGTTATGATGAAGAAGTTATCCCACTTTTAACCGAAGTGATTCCAGTTTACCCTGTTTGGAGATTTGGCAATTTCTTCTTGATTCTAATCAAACCAGAATGAATCAAGATGTAAGAAGCTTGATTTGGACTCATAATCAGTGGTTAATCACCCTGAAGTTGAATCAATATCATAGGAGTTATGATGAAGAGGTTATCCACTTTTAACCGAAGTGATTCCAGTTTACCCTGTTTGGAGATTTGGCAATTTCTTCTTGATTCTAATCAAACCAGAATGAATCAAGATGTAAGAAGCTTGATTTGGACTCATAAATCAGTGGATATCACCCTGAAGTTGAATCAATATCATAGGAGTTATGATGAAGAAGTTATCCCACTTTTAACCGAAGTGATTCCAGTTTACCCTGTTTGGAGATTTGGCAATTTCTTCTTGATTCTAATCAAACCAGAATGAATCAAGATGTAAGAAGCTTGATTTGGACTCATAAATCAGTGTAGAATCACCCTGAAGTTGAATCAATATCATAGGAGTTATGATGAAGAAGTTATCCCACTTTTAACCGAAGTGATTCCAGTTTACCCTGTTTGGAGATTTGGGAATTTCTTCTTGATTCTAATCAAACCAGAATGAATCAAGATGTAAGAAGCTTGATTTGGACTCATAAATCAGTGGATAATCACCCTGAATTTGAATCAATATCATAGGAGTTATGATGAAGAAGTTATCTCACTTTTAACCGAAGTGATTCCAATTTACCTGTTTGGAGATTTGGCATATTCTTATTGATTCTAATCAAACCAGAATGAATCACGATGTAAGAAGTTTAATTTGGACTCATAAATCAGTGGTTAATCACCCTTAAGTTGAATCAATATCATAGGAGTTATGATGAAGAAGTTATCCCACTTTCAACCGAAGTGATTCCAGTTTACCCTGTTTGGAGATTTGGCAATTTCTTCTTGATTCTAATCAAACCAGAATGAATCACGATGTAAGAAGCTTGATTTGGACTCATAAATCAGTGGAGAATCACCCTGAAGTTGAATCAATATCATAGGAGTTATGATGAAGAAGTTATCCCACTTTTAACCGAAGTGATTCCAGTTTACCATGTTTGGAGATTTGGCAATTTCTTCTTGATTCTAATCAAACCAGAATGAATCAAGATGTAAGAAGCTTGATTTGGACTCATAAATCAGTGGATAATCACCTGAAGTTGAATCAATATCATAGGAGTTATGATGAAGAAGTTATCCCACTTTTAACCGAAGTGATTCCAGTTTACCCTGTTTGGAGATTTGGCAATTTCTTCTTGATTCTAATCAAACCAGAATGAATCAAGATGTAAGAAGCTTGATTTGGACTCATAAATCAGTGGTAATCACCCTGAAGTTGAATCAATATCATAGGAGTTATGATGAAGAAGTTATCCCACTTTTAACCGAAGTGATTCCAGTTTACCTGTTTGGAGATTTGGCAATTTCTTCTTGATTCTAATCAAACCAGAATGAATCAAGATGTAAGAAGCTTGATTTGGACTCATAAATCAGTGGATAATCACCCTGAAGTTTGAATCAATATCATAGGAGTTATGATGAAGAAGTTATCCCACTTTTAACCGAAGTGATTCCAGTTTACCCTGTTTGGAGATTTGGCAATTTCTTCTTGATTCTAATCAAACCAGAATGAATCAAGATGTAAGAAGCTTGATTTGGACTCATAAATCAGTGTGTAATCACCCTGAAGTTGAATCAATATCATTGGAGTTATGATGAAGAAGTTATCCCACTTTTAACCGAAGTGATTCCAGTTTACCTGTTTGGAGATTTGGCAATTTCTTCTTGATTCTAATCAAACCAGAATGAATCAAGATGTAAGAAGCTTGATTTGGACTCATAAATCAGTGGTAATCACCCTGAAGTTGAATCAATATCATAGGAGTTATGATGAAGAAGTTATCCCACTTTTAACCGAAGTGATTCCAGTTTACCCTGTTTGGAGATTTGGCAATTTCTTCTTGATTCTAATAAACCAGAATGAATCAAGATGTAAGAAGCTTGATTTGGACTCATAAATCAGTGGTAATCACCCTGAAGTTGAATCAATATCATAGGAGTTATGATGAAGAAGTTATCCCACTTTTAACCGAAGTGATTCCAGTTTACCCTGTTTGGAGATTTGGCAATTTCTTCTTGATTCTAATCAAAACCAGAATGAATCAAGATGTAAGAAGCTTGATTTGGACTCATAAATCAGTGGTAAATCACCCTGAAGTTGAATCAATATCATAGGAGTTATGATGAAGAAGTTATCCCACTTTTAACCGAAGTGATTCCAGTTTACCCTGTTTGGAGATTTGGCCAATTTCTTCTTGATTCTAATCAAACCAGAATGAATCAAGATGTAAGAAGCTTGATTTGGACTCATAAATCAGTGGTTAATCACCCTGAAGTTGAATCAATATCATAGGAGTTATGATGAAGAAGTTTATCCCACTTTTAACCGAAGTGATTCCAGTTTACCTGTTTGGAGATTTGGCAATTTCTTCTTGATTCTAATCAAACCAGAATGAATCAAGATGTAAGAAGCTTGATTTGGACTCATAAATCAGTGGTTAATCACCCTGAAGTTGAATCAATATCATGGAGTTATGATGAAGAAGTTATCCCACTTTTAACCGAAGTGATTCCAGTTTACCCTGTTTGGAGATTTGGCAATTTTTTCTTGATTCTAATCAAACCAGAATGAATCAAGATGTAAGAAGCTTTATTTGGACTCATAAATCAGTGGTTAATCACCCTGAAGTTTGAATCAATATCATAGGAGTTATGATGAAGAGGTTATCCCACTTTTAACCGAAGTGATTCCAGTTTACCCTGTTTGGAGATTTGCAATTTCTTCTTGATTCTAATCAAACCAGAATGAATCAAGATGTAAGAAGCTTGATTTGGACTCATAAATCAGTGGTTAATCACCCTGAAGTTGAATCAATATCATAGGAGTTATGATGAAGAAGTTATCCACTTTTAACCGAAGTGATTCCAGTTTATCCTGTTTGGAGATTTGGCAATTTCTTTTTGATTCTAATCAAACCAGAATGAATCAAGATGTAAGAAGATTTATTTGGACTCATAAATCAGTGGTTAATCACCCTGAAGTTGAATCAATATCATTGGAGTTATGATGAAGAGGTTATCCCACTTTTAACCGAAGTGATTCCAGTTTACCCTGTTTGGAGATTTGGCAATTTCTTCTTGATTCTAATCAAACCAGAATGAATCACGATCTAAGAAGCTTGATTTGGACTCATAAATCAGTGGATAATCACCCTGAAGTTGAATCAATATCATAGGAGTTATGATGAAGAAGTTATCCCACTTTTAACCGAAGTGATTCCAGTTTACCCTGTTTGGAGATTTGGCAATTTCTTCTTGATTCTAATCAAACCAGAATGAATCAAGATGTAAGAAGTTTATTTGGACTCATAAATCAGTGGTTAATCACCCTGAAGTTGAATCAATATCATAGGAGTTATGATGAAGAAGTTATCCCACTTTTAACCGAAGTGATTCCAGTTTACCCTGTTTGGAGATTTGGCAATTTCTTCTTGATTCTAATCAAACCAGAATGAATCAAGATGTAAGAAGCTTGATTTGGACTCATAAATCAGTGGATAATCACCCTGAAATTGAATCAATATCATTGGAGTTATGATGAAGAAGTTATCCCACTTTTAACCGAAGTGATTCCATTTTACCCTGTTTGGAGATTTGGCAATTTCTTCTTGATTCTAATCAAACCAGAATGAATCAAGATGTAAGAATCTTGATTTGGACTCATAAATCAGTGGTTAATCACCCTGAAGTTGAATCAATATCATTGGAGTTATGATGAAGAAGTTATCCCACTTTTAACCGAAGTGATTCCAGTTTACCCTGTTTGGAGATTTGGCAATTTCTTCTTGATTCTAATCAAACCAGAAATGAATCAAGATGTAAGAAGCTTGATTTGGACTCATAAATCAGTGGTTAATCACCCTGAAGTTGAATCAATATCATTGGAGTTATGATGAAGAAGTTATCCCACTTTTAACCGAAGTGATTCCAGTTTAACCTGTTTGGAGATTTGGCAATTTCTTCTTTGATTCTAATCAAACCAGAATGAATAAAGATGTAAGAAGCTTGATTTGGACTCATAAATCAGTGGATAATCACCCTGAAGTTGAATCAATATCATAGGAGTTATGATGAAGAAGTTATCCCACTTTTAACCGAAGTGATTCCAGTTTACCCTGTTTGGAGATTTGGCAATTTCTTCTTGATTCTAATCAAACCAGAATGAATCAAGATGTAAGAAGCTTGATTTGGACTCATAAATCAGTGTAATCACCCTGAAGTTGAATCAATATCATAGGAGTTATGATGAAGAAGTTATCCCACTTTTAACCGAAGTGATTCCAGTTTACCCTGTTTGGAGATTTGGCAATTTCTTCTTGATTCTAATCAAACCAGAATGAATCAAGATGTAAGAAGCTTGATTTGGACTCATAAATCAGTGGATAATCACCCTGAAGTTGAATCAATATCATTGGAGTTATGATGAAGAAGTTATCCCACTTTTAACCGAAGTGATTCCAGTTTACCCTGTTTGGAGATTGGCAATTTCTTCTTGATACTAATCAAACCAGAATGAATCACGATGTTAAGAAGCTTGATTTGGACTCATAAATCAGTGGTTAATCACCCTGAAGTTGAATCAATATCATAGGAGTTATGATGAAGAAGTTATCCCACTTTTAACCGAAGTGATTCCAGTTTACCTGTTTGGAGATTTGGCAATTTCTTCTTGATTCTAATCAAACCAGAATGAATCAAGATGTAAGAAGCTTGATTTGGACTCATAAATCAGTGGTTAATCACCCTGAAGTTGAATCAATATCATAGGAGTTATGATGAAGAAGTTATCCCACTTTTAACCGACGTAATTCCAGTTTACCCTATTTGGAGATTTGGCAATTTCTTCTTGATTCTAATCAAACCAGAATGAATCAAGATGTAAGAAGCTTGATTTGGACTCATAAATCAGTGTTAATCACCCTGAAGTTGAATCAATATCATAGGAGTTATGATGAAGAAGTTATCCCACTTTTAACCGAAGTGATTCCAGTTTACCCTGTTTGGAGATTTGGCAATTTCTTCTTGATTCTAATCAAACCAGAATGAATCACGATGTAAGAAGCTTGATTTGGACTCATAAATCAGTGGTTAATCACCCTGAAGTTGAATCAATATCATAGGAGTTATGATGAAGAAGTTATCCCACTTTTAACCGAAGTGATTCCAGTTTACCCTGTTTGGAGATTTGGCAATTTCTTCTTGATTCTAATCAAACCAGAATGAATCACGATGTAAGAAGCTTGATTTGGACTCATAAATCAGTGGTAATCACCCTGAAGTTGAATCAATATCATAGGAGTTATGATGAAGAAGTTATCCCACTTTTAACCGAAGTGATTCCAGTTTACCCTGTTTGGAGATTTGGCAATTTCTTCTTGATTCTAATCAAACCAGAATGAATCAAGATGTAAGAAGCTTGATTTGGACTCATAAATCAGTGGTTAATCACCCTGAAGTTGAATCAATATCATTGGAGTTATGATGAAGAAGTTATCCCACTTTTAACCGAAGTGATTCCAGTTTACCCTTTTTGGAGATTTGGCAATTTCTTCTTGATACTAATCAAACCAGAATGAATCACGATGTAAGAACTTTATTTGGACTCATAAATCAGTGGATAATCACCCTGAAGTTGAATCAATATCATAGGAGTTATGATGAAGAGGTTATCCCACTTTTAACCGAAGTGATTCCAGTTTACCCTGTTTGGAGATTTGGCAATTTCTTCTTGATACTAATAAAACCAGAATGAATCACGATGTAAGAAGCTTGATTTGGACTCATAATCAGTGGATAATCACCCTGAAGTTGAATCAATATCATAGGAGTTATGATGAAGAAGTTATCCCACTTTCAACCAAAGTGATTCCAGTTTACCTTGTTTGGAGATTTGGCAATTTCTTCTTGATTCTAATCAAACCAGAATGAATCAAGATGTAAGAAGCTTGATTTGGACTCATAAATCAGTGGAGAATCACCCTGAAGTTGAATCAATATCATAGGAGTTATGATGAAGAAGTTATCCCACTTTTAACCGAAGTGATTCCAGTTTACCTGTTTGGAGATTTGGCAATTTCTTCTTGATTCTAATCAAACCAGTATGAATTACAGTGTAAGAAGCTTAATTTGGACTCATAAATCAGTGGTTAATCACCTTTAAATTTAATCAATATCATAGGAGTTATGATGAAGAAGTTATCCCACTTTTAACCGAAGTGATTCCAGTTTACCCTGTTTGGAGATTTGGCAATTTCTTCTTGATTCTAATCAAACCAGAATGAATCAAGATGTAAGAAGCTTGATTTGGACTCATAAATCAGTGGTTAATCACCCTGAAGTTGAATCAATATCATAGGAGTTATGATGAAGAAGTTATCCCACTTTTAACCGAAGTGATTCCAGTTTACCCTGTTTGGAGATTTGGCAATTTCTTCTTGATACTAATCAAACCAGAATGAATCAAGATGTAAGAAGCTTGATTTGGACTCATAAATCAGTGGTTAATCACCCTGAAGTTGAATCAATATCATAGGAGTTATGATGAAGAAGTTATCCCACTTTTAACCGAAGTGATTCCAGTTTACCCTGTTTGGAGATTTGGCAATTTCTTCTTGATTCTAATCAAACCAGAATGAATCACAATGTAAGAATATTTATTTGGACTCATAAATCAGTGGATAATCACCCTGAAGTTGAATCAATATCATAGGAGTTATGATGAAGAAGTTATCCCACTTTTAACCGAAGTGATTCCAGTTTACCCTGTTTGGAGATTTGGCAATTTCTTCTTGATACTAATAAAACCAGAATGAATCACGATGTAAGAAGCTTGATTTGGACTCAAAAATCAGTGAAGAATAACCCTGAAATTGAATCAATATCATAGGAGTTATGATGAAGAAGTTATCCTACTTTCAACCGAAGTGATTCGAGTTTACCCTGTTTGGAGATTTGCAATTTCTTCTTGATTCTAATAAAACCAGAATGAATCACGATGTAAGAAGCTTGATTTGGACTCATAAATCAGTGGATAATCACCCTGAAGTTGAATCAATATCATAGGAGTTATGATGAAGAAGTTATCCCACTTTTAACCGAAGTGATTCCAGTTTACCCTGTTTGGAGATTTGGCCAATTTCTTCTTGATACTAATAAAACCAGAATGAATCACGATGTAAGAAGCTTGATTTGGACTCATAAATCAGTGTAGAATCACCCTGAAGTTGAATCAATATCATAGGAGTTATGATGAAGAAGTTATCCCACTTTTAACCGAAGTGATTCCAGTTTACCCTGTTTGGAGATTTGGCAATTTCTTCTTGATACTAATAAAACCAGAATGAATCACGATGTAAGAAGCTTGATTTGGACTCATAAATCAGTGATAATCACCCTGAAGTTGAATCAATATCATAGGAGTTATGATGAAGAAGTTATCCCACTTTTAAACCGAAGTGATTCCAGTTTACCCTGTTTGGAGATTTGGCAATTTCTTCTTGATTCTAATCAAACCAGAATGAATCACGATGTAAGAAGCTTGATTTGGACTCATAATCAGTGATTAATCAACCTGAAGATGAATAAATATCATAGGAGTTATGCTGAAGAAGTTATCCCACTTTTAACCGAAGTGATTCCAGTTTATCATGTTTGGAGATTTGGAAATTAATTCTTGATTCTAATCAATCCAAAATGAATCAAGATGTAAGAAGCTTGATTTGGACTCATAAATCAGTGGTTAATCACCCTTTAGTTTAATCAATATCATAGGAGTTATGATGAAGAGGTTATCCCACTTTTAACCGAAGTGCTTCCAGTTTACCTATTTGGAGATTTGGCAATTTTTTTTTGATTCTAATCAAACCATAATGAATCAAGGTGTAAGAAGCTTTATTTGGACTAATAAATAAGTGTTTAATCACCCTGAATTTTAACCAATATCATTGGAGTGATGATGAAGAGGTTATCCCACTTTTAATCAAAGTGATTCCAGTTTACCTTATTTGGAGATTTAACAATTTCTTCTTGATACTAGTAAACCAGAATGAATCACGATGTAAGAAGCTTGATTTGGACTCATAAATCAGTGGTAATCACCCTGAAGTTGAATCAATATCATAGGAGTTATGATGAAGAAGTTATCCCACTTTTAACCGAAGTGATTCCAGTTTACCCTGTTTGGAGATTTGCAATTTCTTCTTGATTCTAATAAACCAGAATGAATCACGATGTAAGAAGCTTGATTTGGACTCATTAATCAGTGGTTAATCACCCTGAAGTTGAATCAATATCATTGGAGTTATGATGAAGAAGTTATCCCACTTTTAACCGAAGTGATTCCAGTTTACCCTATTTGGAGATTTGGCAATTTCTTCTTGATTCTAATCAAACCAGAATGAATCAAGATGTAAGAAGCTTGATTTGGACTCATAAATCAGTGGATAATCACCCTGAAGTTGAATCAATATCATAGGAGTTATGATGAAGAAGTTATCCCACTTTTAACCGAAGTGATTCCAGTTTACCCTGTTTGGAGATTTGGCAATTTCTTCTTGATACTAATCAAACCAGAATGAATCACGATGTAAGAAGCTTGATTTGGACTCATAAATCAGTGGATAATCACCCTGAAGTTGAATCAATATCATAGGAGTTATGATGAAGAAGTTATCCCACTTTTAATCGAAGTGATTCCAGTTTACCCTGTTTGGAGATTTGGCAATTTCTTCTTGATTATAATTAACCCAGAATGAATCACGATGTAAGAAGCTTGATTTGGACTCATAAATCAGTTGATAATCACCCTGAAGTTGAATCAATATCATAGGAGTTATGATGAAGAAGTTATCCCACTTTTAACCGAAGTGATTCCAGTTTACCCTGTTTTGGAGATTTGGCAATTTCTTCTTGATACTAATCAAACCAGAATGAATCACGATGTAAGAAGCTTTGATTTGGACTCATAAATCAGTGGATAATCACCCTGAAGTTGAATCAATATCATAGGAGTTATGATGAAGAGTTATCCCACTTTTAACCGAAGTGATTCCAGTTTACCCTGTTTGGAGATTTGGCAATTTCTTCTTGATACTAATCAAACCAGAATGAATCACGATGTAAGAAGCTTGATTTGGACTCATAATATCAGTGGATAATCAACCCTGAAGTTGAATCAATATCATAGGAGTTATGATGAAGAAGTTATCCCACTTTTAACCGAAGTGATTCCAGTTTACCCTGTTTGGAGATTTGACAATTTCTTCTTGATACTAATAAAACCAGAATGAATCACGATGTAAGAAGCTTGATTTGGACTCATAAATCAGTGGATAATCACCCTTGAAGTTGAATCAATATCATAGGAGTTTATGATGAAGAAGTTATCCCACTTTTAACCGAAGTGATTCCAGTTTACCCTTTTGGAGATTTGGCAATTTCTTCTTGATACTAATAAAACCAGAATGAATCACGATGTAAGAAGCTTGATTTGGACTCATAAATCAGTGGATAATCACCCTGAAGTTGAATCAATATCATAGGAGTTATGATGAAGAAGCTATCCCACTTTTAATCGAAGTGATTCAATTTTACCATGTTTGGAAAATTTACAATTTCTTTTTGATTCTAATAAAACCAGAATGAATAATATGTAAGAAGCTTGTTTTGGACTCATAAATCAATGGTTAATCACCCTGAATTTTAATCAATATCATTGGAGTTATGATGAAAAAGTTATCTCACTTTTAACCGAAGTGATTCCATTTTACCCTGTTTGGAGATTTGTAATTTCTTCTTGATTCTAATCCAACCAGAATGAATCAAGATGTAAGAATCTTGATTTGGACTCATAAATCAGTGGTTAATCAATGTGAAGATGAATCATTATTATAGGAGTGATGATGAAGAAGTTACCCCACTTTTAACCGAAGTGATTCCAGTTTACCATGTTTGGAGATTTGGCAATTTGTTCTTGATTATAATCAAACCAGAATGAATCAAGATGTAAGAAGCATGATTTAGACTCATAAATCAATGATTAATCACCCTGAAGATGAATAAATATCATAGGAGTTATGCTGAAGAAGTTATCCCACTTTTAACCGAAGTGATTCCAGTTTATCATGTTTGGAGATTTGGAAATTAATTCTTGATTCTAATCAATCCAAAATGAATCAAGATGTAAGAAGCTTGATTTGGACTCATAAATCAGTGGTTAATCACCCTTTAGTTTAATCAATATCATAGGAGTTATGATGAAGAGGTTATCCCACTTTTAACCGAAGTGCTTCCAGTTTACCTATTTGGAGATTTGGCAATTTTTTTTTGATTCTAATCAAACCATAATGAATCAAGGTGTAAGAAGCTTTATTTGGACTAATAAATAAGTGTTTAATCACCCTGAATTTTAACCAATATCATTGGAGTGATGATGAAGAGGTTATCCCACTTTTAATCAAAGTGATTCCAGTTTACCTTATTTGGAGATTTAACAATTTCTTCTTGATTCTAATAAAACCAGAATGAATCACGATGTAAGCATCTTTATTTGGACTCATAAATCAGTGGAGAATCACCCTGAAGTTGAATCAATATCATAGGAGTTATGATGAAGAAGTTATCCCACTTTTAATCGAAGTGCTTCCAGTTTACCCTATTTGGAGATTTGACAATTTCTTCTTGATACTAATAAAACCAGAATGAATCACGATGTAAGAAGCTTGATTTGGACTCATAAATCAGTGGATAGTCACCCTGAAGTTGAATCAATATCATTGGAGTTATGATGAAGAAGTTATCCCACTTTTAACCGAAGTGATTCCAGTTTACCCTATTTGGAGATTTGCAATTTCTTCTTGATTCTAATCAAACCAGAATGAATCAATATGTAAGAAGCTTGATTTGGACTCATAAATCAGTGGAGAATCACCCTGAAGTTGAATCAATATCATAGGAGTTATGATGAAGAAGTTATCCCACTTTAAACCGAAGTGATTCCAATTTATCCTGTTTGGAGATTTGGCAATTTCTTCTTGATTCTAATCAAACCAGAATGAATAAAGATGTAAGAATATTGATTTGGACTCATAAATCATTGGTTAATCACACTGAAGTTTAATCAATATCGTTAGAGTTATGATGAAGAAGTTATCCCACTTTTAACCGAAGTGATTCCAGTTTACCCTGTTTGGAGATTTGGCAATTTCTTCTTGATTCTAATCCAACCAGAATGAATATAGATGTAAGAATCTTGATTTGGACTCATAATTCAGTTTTTAATCAACCTAAAGTTTAATCAATATCATTGGAGTTATGATGAAGAAGTTATCCCACTTTTAACCGAAGTGATTCCGGTTTACTCTTTTTGGAGATTTGGCAATTTCTTCTTGATACTAATCCAACCTGAATGAATAAAGATGTAAAAATATTTACTTGTACTCATAAATCAGTGGTTAATCACCCTGAAGTTGAATCAATATCATAGGAGTTATGATGAAGAGGTTATCCCACTTTTAACCGAAGTGCTTCCAGTTTACCATATTTGTATATTTGGCAATTTCTTCTTGATACTAATGAAACCAGAATGAATCACTATGTAAGAAGCTTGATTTGGAATGATAAATCAGTGGAGAATCACCCTGAAGTTCAATCAATATCATAGGAGTTATGATGAAGAGTTTATCCCACTGTTAAACGGAGTGATTCCAGTTTACCCTATTTGGAGATTTGGCAATTTCTTCTTGATACTAATAAAACAAGAATCAATCACGATGTAAGAAGCTAGATTTGGACTCCTTAATCAGTGGATAGTCACCCTGATGTTGAATCAATATCATTGGAGTTATGATGATGAAGTTATCCCACTTTTAATTGAACTGATTCAATTTTACCATGTTTGGAAAATTTACAATTTCTCCTTGATTCTAATCAAACCAGGATGAATCAAGATGTAAGAAGCTTGATTTGGACTCATAAATCAGTAGTTAATCATCCTGAAGTTGAATGAATATCATTGGAGTTATGATGAAGAAGTTATCCCAGTTTTAACCGAAGTGATTCTAGATTACCCTGTTTGGAGATTTATCAATTTCTTCTTGATTCTATTCCAACCAGAATGAATAAGTGTTGGAAAAGCTATGAATAGGTAAGAACATGAACTCACTCTTTAAGAGAGGAAGAGACAATCAACTTGTGATTGACTCCTCTCAGCAAAATAATCTACACAACCATCTGAATCTAGAGAGATTAAGTGGCTGTGAGATTGATACAATAATTAGAATTAAACTAAGAACAGATTAAAGACTCTAGTTTGAATCTATTCCTTGAGAAGTGACACAACACTTTCAGTTTGTTCACTTAAGGAGAATAAGAAATAGAATCAGTAAAGCTAGAGTTTAATAGAAGATAAGAAGAGTTTAAATGGATTTTAGAGTAGATATGGCAGCATGATCTGCCCTTAGGCAGACCCAAAGCATGTATATCTTAACTCCCTACATTGTGACTAATTTAAAGAACACTTACTAAGAGATTAGTTATACACAAAATTTATGAATGCTTGTCTCTTATTTCTTGTGTACTCATTACAATGAGGCTGCCTCTTTATTTATAGAGGAGAGCCTTAGGTTTTACAGCAGCAGCAACAAGACAAAGGAGAGATTAAACTAATACTATCCTTGGAAATGAATAAACAAAGCTATTAGGAAGCAGCCAAGGAAGAAGAGGACAAGAGAGTTTTCTTCAGCAAGAGAGTGAAAGGGACAGCTCCCAGCAGCCATATTCCTTAAGCTCACATGTGATCCCATTTGAATTGAAACTGAACTCATTTGGCTCCAACTCTTTTCTTCTTCTTTCTTGCACAAGATTATGAGCCCCATTCTTGCACATTTGGTCTTGATTATTTTGCACAAGCTGTCCATCAAATTATCTTTGACCCTAACTTTGCACATTCTTCAATGGTGGTTTAGAGACTTGGCCCGGACTTTGCACTACTTGATCACTCTTGTGCAAATCTTGTGTCTTGTTTCTCTTGCACCATGGCTTCTTGTTCTTCTCAGCTTGCTGGGTCCTTTCTCTATTGTGCAAGTCTTGATTACTTGCAACACACTTCATGCCTCTACAGCCTCCTTCTCTTGCACACACACCTTGATCATCTTTTTCATTGTCTTGGCTGTGTGATCAGTATCTTGAGGCTGGAGATGCTTGGCCTTCACTTCCTTTGTTTGGCCTTCACACCTCCTTGTCTTGCTTCACTCTAATACCCTCCCTCAAGGTTGGGCTGCGGAAGCCATTGGTTCCAAAGGCCAAGCTTGCAACACGCAAATGAATACCTCATTAAAAATCTCACCATGTAAAACACTTGGGATTAAACCATGATGAGAACAAAAAGAGTATAGCCTTCACAGTGCATTGGATAGCTATGACCTTAGCTTTATTTAAATTGAGCTTGAAGCTTCTCTAATCTGAACTGCGACTTGGAATTGTCTTTAAAACCGCCAAAATTGACTCATAGCTTGAACCATGATTTGAACAGATTGCTGAGGGTGTTGGCGCCATGATTTGAACTTGTGCAACACCTCTTTCTTCTTGATGCTTCACATGAAGCTTACTGACCCTTAGCTAACATCTTGCTGGTGAGCTTGATTCATCACTTTCCTACAGTATCTTCTCCTCAAGATCTTCTTGTCTTGGGTCCATGAATCTGAGGCCATTGGTTCTAACCCCCAAAGCTTGCTTCTGATGCTGCTCTAGATCAACCAAACTTGCATTGTCTTCTTGAGACAACCAAGTACAAACACCAATCACCATTCTTAGACTTAGAACCTGTTGAGTATGGACAGATTCAAAGCACAAAATTAGTGAATGATGGAGAGAATAAAGTAACCAGAGAGTATAAGTAACCATAGAATTAGAGAATAAGTAACAAGAGTATGAGAGAATAATGGAGAGTAAGAGTATGGAGGAGAATGAGAGTTTTGCGGAAGCAGATTGCAGTCCATGGCCTTCAAGCTTCATGGCTGATCACAATGCTGGTGAGGCATGAACATCCCACCAGTTAACACATTTTTAAAGCATTTTCGAAATCAGATTACTCAAGAATCTGTTCAAAACTTTTCAGATTTTTAAATCCTTTCAAAGAGCTTTTCTTTAAATTTGAAATTCAAATGCTCTTACAAATAAATTTTCTTCAAATCATCATCAATCTTTCTCCCTCCCTTAGACTTAAAGTCAATCATTAGACTTAAAGTCTTTTACCAAGTTCGAAAATATTAAGAGACAAAGGGTAGAAAATGATGATAATGTTTGAGACAAAATCAGCAAGAACTTCATCTTTTAAAAAACAGTTTTTAAAGAAGAAAAAGATGAAGTCTTTTGCTTCATTTCCCTCCCTTAGCCTTGGTGATGAGGACATAGAACCAGATATCAACATCCCTACCCTTAGACAAGCACCAAGAACAAGATCAGGAACCAAGGGGTGATTGCAAGTTTCTGTGAAGTCATTGAAGGGTTATTTGCCAAGGCCATCACCAACCCCAACTTAGAAGACATCACTAACCGTCTAGACAAGCTCTCCATTTCCGGATCAGAAGCTACACAAGACACATCTTATGTTATACAAGACGGTCCAAGAAATGATACTAACCTATGGTCTATCATTCCAAACAAGGAGATGGTTTCCTTATTCACCATCTCCCCACTAAGTGAAACGGTGAGTATCAAGGGGAAGAGACAAGCCTTCAAACGACATCACTTCACTCCTATGCTCGTCTCCCAGCCCCAACGGTTACCTTATTCAACTTCAAATCCATCAAAAGGTAAGTAAGGTAAGCTCATTTCAATATTCGATTACTTGATTTCCTTGCAGGTTTTGGGTCTTTTCTTTATTTCATTTCGAATAAAACCAGGCATTGTTTAGCCTATTGCTTTTATTAGGTCCTAAGATTGAGTCATGTAATAAATTTGCTTCAAAGACCCCTAGAAGGGCATAGCTGCATCGGCGAGTATATAAGCCCCTATAAGCAGCCTTGTATTTTCAACCTTTATGAAATATATGAGTCAGTTTGCCCCTAGCAACTAAAACCCTAAGTCTTTTCGTGTGTGTGAGAAGGAGCATTGAGAGCATCTTGTCTTATCAAGCTCATTCCATAGAGTTTGTGGCGACTTTTCGATCCATCAGATTGTGAAGAACAATCTATTCATTCCATCTCCCTCTCCTAGTCCTTGTTGAGTTGTTTATACGAACAAGCAGCTTGGATCCACACTCCATCTACACACCATCATCCATCCAGTGAGATAACAAGTTGGTTATACGACCATTTGTTGTTTCCCATCCTCCATTGGTTCTATTCAAGCATCAAGCAACCGGAATCCATTCCCATCTACACATCCTTTCATCACCCATCCATTTTAAGTCTCTCATATACGGGTTTCCTGATCCATCTATCCTTTAGTCCAGGTTGAGTTAGGTGTTTTTGGTGCCTATATCATTTTGGTATCAGAGCCGAAAGGCTCCATCTCAGGTTATCTCTTTCCTTTTCACTTAGATCGTATCATTTAATTAAGAAAACCATAAAAAAATCTTGTTTCTGTTTGCTTAATCTTTTGCCACCATTGTTGCTGCTTAAGAGTTCTTAGTCGTATATCAGAAAGGAAAAAGAAAGAAGTCGAGTTAGTCTTTAGTTTAATCCATATTGCCTTGGAGAAAAATCAGAAAAATGTGTTAGGAGTTAATACTTGCATCTAATTTCCCGATTTCCCTTACTGCATATCAACATATATACTCGGTTTCCTTTTTTGCATTGCATTCGAATCAAGGCTAGAATATATTGCTTTCACTTACCTTAGTAATTCCTTTCATTTAACTTAGTTAATTTCGAGTTTGCATATCATATATTAAAAAAAAAGAATCAGTAGCATTTCATAAACCCATACTTTCCATAATTGGAACTTTGTTTGCATATCCCTCCTAGTCGGTCCATTGTCTTTATAAGTTGCATCTTTGCTTGTTTTTAATTGTTATTCGCATACTAAATTACTTGAAACATTTCCATTTCCCATATTTTCACTTGTTCTTGAAGTTTTCTTTCAGGATAAGCAATGGGAGACACCAACTCCTCATCAACTGATGCCGCAACCATAGCCCAACTCCTAGCTGCTATGCAAACCATCAGTGAGAGAATGACTCGGTTGGAACAGAACCAACAAGCTCATGCCAATAACCAGAACAACAACCAAGCAAGAGAGCATCAACAACAACAAGAGAACCCGCATGAAGAGGGGGGAACTGATAGTGACATGCCTAGTTTGGAAGAAGAAGAGCACCATCCCCCACCCAGGAGAAATGCCAGGAATAGAGGAAGGAACCGAGGTAGAGACTATGATCAAGAAGATGAGAATCCTTGGCAGGAGGTAAAGACTTGAAGCTCACACCACCAACCTTTGCTGGAAAGGTTAACCCTGATGCTTACATTGATTGGGAGACAAGGATGGAATACATCTTTGATTACTATAGCTATACTGAGGCAAGGAAGATCTCCCTAGCTGCTGCCCAACTTACTGACACTGCCTTGTCATGGTGGGATAGAGAGACTTCAGAAAGGAGAAGGCTTAGGCGTGGTCCCATTGTTCTTTGGGATGACATGAGAGCCTTACTGAGGAAGAGGTATGTGCCAAGCTACTACTACAGAGACTTACAAAAGAGGTTCAGGAAACTCACTCAGGGAAACAAGTCGGTTGAAGAATACTATGAGGAGTTTGATTCAATCAGGAACCGTTTGGAAGTGCAAGACTCTGAGGAGACCTTGATGGCACAATTCCTAGATGGTTTGCAAGACCGGATTGCAAGAAAGGTGGAGAGACAGAACTATGAGCATTTCCATGATTTGTTGCATTATGCTATCCAAGCAGAGCAACATATTAAGAGGAAGACCATATCCACCAGTAGAAGCAAGAATACTTGGGCTCCACCAGCGCAAAGGAGCAGTGACAAAGGCAAGTCCATTGAGGTAGAAAACCGGTTCAAGAAGAATGCAGCACCAGAGGCTTCCAAGAACAACAAGAATGATCAAGGGAAGACTACTGCACCTAGAAACCGTGATATAACATGTTACAAGTGCCAAGGAAAAGGTCACTATGCTCGGGACTGCCCTAACCAGAGAGTCATGATCCTCAGAGAAGATGGAGGATATGAGACTCAAGATGAGGCTGAAGAAGAAACGGCTGTCACTGATGAAGAGATCACTGATTATCCAGATGAGGGAGAGATACTTGTAACCAGGAGAGCATTAAGTGCTATGTTTGAACCAGAAACCATCCAAAGGAGAACATTTTCCATACCAGATGCACTATAGATTCTAAGGTATGCAGCTTGATCATTGATGGTGGTTCTTGCACTAATGTTGCTAGCAAGTACTTGGTTGATAAGCTAGGTCTCAAGAAGACAAAGCATCCAAAGCCGTATAGACTCAAGTGGTTAAATGATGAAACTGAGTTGAAGATTGGTGAACAAGTGGTGGTTCCATTCAGCATAGGCCGCTATGTTGATCAGGTGACTTGTGATGTTGTTCCCATGCAAGCTGGACATCTTTTGCTAGGTAGACCTTGGCAATTTGACAAGGAGACAATCCACAATGGGCGCAGCAACTACTACAGCTTCACTCACAACAACCGCAAGCACAACCTTGCTCCTTTAACTCCACAGCAAGTCCTAGACATGCAAAAGGGAGATGGACAAAGGTAACAAGGCAAGTAAAACTAATCTATACATTACTTCCCAACAAGTTTTAAAATCATTAGAATGCAAAACACAGGTGCTACTAATGATCTTTAAGGAAGGTGTATTGACAGGTTATGAAGAGCAAGAACTTTCCCCAGCTATAGTTCAGCTAATTGAGAAGTACCAAGACTTATTTCCAGAAGAGATACCCACTGGTTTGCCACCTATTAGGGGAATAGAACACCAGATAGATCTCATTCCAGGGCCCCATTACCAAACCGGCCAGCCTATAGAGTGAATCCTGAAGAGGCCAAAGAACTAGAAAAGCAAGTGCAGGACTTGATGGACAAGGGATACATCCGGGAGAGTCTAAGTCCTTGTGCAGTTCCTGTACTCTTAGTACCAAAGAAAGATGGGACTTGGAGGATGTGTGTTGACTGCCGTGCCATCAACAACATAACCATCAAGTATAGGCACCCAATACCAAGGCTTGATGACATGTTAGATGAACTCAGTGGTGCCACCATCTTTTCAAAGATAGACTTGAAGAGTGGTTATCATCAGGTTAGAATGAAGGAAGGTGATGAGTGGAAAACTGCCTTCAAGACCAAGAGAGGCCTCTATGAATGGCTTGTCATGCCATTTGGTCTCACCAATGCCCCAAGCACCTTCATGCGCCTCATGAACCATGTCTTAAGTGCATACATCTGTAAGTTTGTTGTTGTTTACTTTGATGACATCTTAATCTATAGCACCAGCTTAGAAGATCATCTTAAACATCTTGAAAAGGTTTTGGATACATTGCGCTTAGAACATCTATATGCTAACCTTAAGAAGTGTACCTTTTGCACTGATCAATTAGTCTTCCTAGGTTTTGTTGTTAGCTCACAGGGACTGAAGGTGGATGAAGAGAAGATCAAGGCAGTACAAGATTGGCCTACTCCAACAACCATCAGCCATGTGAGAAGTTTCCATGGCTTGGCAAGCTTCTATAGGAGATTTGTCAAGGACTTCAGCACCATTGCAGCCCCATTGACATCAGTAATCAAGAAGGATGTAGCTTTTAGATGGGGAACTGAACAGGAAGAAGCTTTTCAAAAGCTTAAAGATAGTTTAACTAATGCTCCTGTTTTGGTCTTACCTAACTTTGATAAAACTTTTGAGGTTGAATGTGATGCCTCAGGAACAGGAATAGGAGCTGTGTTAACTCAAGGGGGAAACCAGTAGCATTCTTCAGTGAGAAACTACATGGAGCAACCCTCAACTACCCCACCTATGACAAGGAACTGTATGCCTTAGTGAGATCATTGGAGACTTGGCAACACTACCTCTTATCCAAGGAGTTTGTGATCCACACTGACCATGAGACACTCAAGTATCTGAGAGGCCAAACAACATTGAAGAAAAGGCATGCTTGGTGGCTAGAGTTTGTGGAGTCTTTCCCTTATGTGATCAAATACAAGAAGGGAAAAGAGAACATAGTAGCTGATGCCCTATCCCGAAGACATGCGCTTATATCATTGATGGAGGCTAAGGTTATGGGTTTTGAGCACATCAAAGATCAATATGGAGAAGATCTTGACTTTGGGGACATCTACAAGCAGTGTAAACAAGGCGCATTTGGGTACTTCTTTCAGCAAGATGAGTTCCTTTTCAGAGACAAGAGGCTGTGCATTCCACAAGGATCAATGCGTGATCTAATCTTAAGAGAAGCACATGGTGGAGGCCTCATGGGACACTTTGGCCGGGACAAGACCCTAAGTATTGTAGCTGAACATTTCTTCTGGCCACACTTGAGAAGGGATGTAGAGAAGTTCTGTGCAAGGTGCATCATTTGTCTCAAGGCAAAATCCAGGTTACATCCTCATGGGTTATACATTCCATTACCTATCCCTGACCTACCTTGGGTAGATATTTCCATGGATTTTGTTCTAGGATTGCCAAAGATCAGGAACAAGGACTCTATCTTTGTGGTAGTGGACATGTTCTCTAAGATGGCACATTTCATTCCTTGCAACAAGACCAATGATGCCTCCCAAACTGCTGATTTATTCTTCAAAGAAGTGGTAAAGCTTCATGGTATTCCTAGAACTATTGTTGCTGACCGAGACACAAAGTTCTTGAGCCACTTTTGGAAGACCCTTTGGAGAAAGCTGGGCACTAAGCTGCTTTTCTCAACAACCTGCCATCCCCAAACTGATGGGCAGACTGAGGTTGTAAACCGCACACTCTCCACTCTATTAAGAGCCACGGTTGGTAAGAACTTGAGGAATTGGCTTGATTGTCTACCTTTTATTGAGTTTGCCTATAACCGAGTTCCCCACTCTGCTACTAAGCTCTCACCTTTTGAGATTGTGTATGGGTTTAAGCCAACAACACCTCTGGACCTCTTACCTATTCCCCATAAGGATCATATGGTTAGCCAAGAAGGAGAAACCAAGGCCGAGTTAATGAAGAAGATTCATGAGAAGGTCAAGACTAACCTAGAGCACAAGAATGAAATGACCAAGAAGCAAGCTGACAAGGGAAGAAAGGAAGTTGCCTTTGAACCAGGAGATTGGGTTTGGCTACACATGAGATCAGAGAGGTTTCCTAACCAGAGGAAGTCTAAAATATCTCCTAGAGGAGATGGTCCATTAAAAGTTCTTAAAAAGATCAATGACAATGCATACCAGTTGGAGCTGTCAGGTGAGTTCAATGTGTCTTCCACCTTCAATGTATCTGATCTATCTTATTTCCATGCAGATGACACTTTTCTGAGGTCAGAACCTCCTCAAGAGGGAGAGAATGATGAGGACATATAACCAGATATCAACATCCATACCCTTAGACAAGCACCAAGAACAAGATCAGGAACCAAGGGGGTGATTGCAAGTTTCTCTGAAGCCATTGAAGGGTTGTTTGCCAAGGCCATCACCAACCCCAACTTAAAAGACATCACTAACCGTCTAGACAAGCTCTCCATTTCCGGATCAGAAGCTACACAAGACACATCTTATGTTACACAAGACGGTCCAAGAAATGATACTAACCTATGGTCTATCATTCCAAACAAGGAGATGGTTTCCTTATTCACCATCTCCCCACTTAAGTGAAACGGTGAGTATCAAGGGGAAGAGACAAGCCTTCAAACGACATCACTTCACTCCTATGCTCGTCTCCCAGCCCCAACGGTTACCTTATTCAAATTCAACTCCATCAAAAGGTAAGTAAGGTTAGCTCATTTCAATATTCGATTCACTTGATTTCCTTGCAGGTTTTGGGTCTTTTCTTTATTTCATTTCGAATAAAACCAGGCATTGTTTAGCCTATGCTTTTATTAGGTCCTAAGATTGAGTCATGTAATAAATTTGCTTCAAAGACCCCTAGAAGGGCATAGCTGCATTGGCGAGTATATAAGCCCCTATAAGCAGCCTTGTATTTTCAACCTTTATGAAATATATGAGTCAGTTTGCCCCTAGCAACTAAAACCCTAAGTCTTTCCGTGTGTGTGAGAAGCAGCATTGAGAGCATCTTGTCTTATCAAGCTCATTCCATAGAGTTTGTGGCGACTTTCAATCCATCAGTTTGTGAAGAACAATCTATTCATTCCATCTCCCTCTCCTAGTCCTTGTTGAATTGTTTATACGAACAAGCAGCTTGGATCCACACTCCATCTACACGCCATCATCCATCCAATGAGATAACAAGTTGGTTATAAGACCATTTGTTGTTTCCAATCCTCCATTGGTTCTATTCAAGCATCGAGCAACTTGAATCCAATTCCCATCTACACCAGACTTAATGTTTTTCTAAACCAAGAGTTCTTAAGAGAACAGATAAGGTCAGAGATAGTGCTGCCAGGTTTCAAGTGCTTTGATCAAGGCATAGAGCTCTTTGTCATAAGTGGGATAGTTCAGCATAGCTCCACCAAGTGTCTCACTGAAATAGGCGATTGGCCTCTTCTCCTGCATCAGCACCGCTCCAATTCCTACACCAGATGCATCATATTCAATCTCAAAGGTCTTAGAAAAATCTGGAAGAACAAGTAAGGGGTCATTAGTCAACTTCCCTTTCAGGTTTTAAAAAGCTTCTTCTTGCGTTTTTTCCCATTTAAAACCTACATTTTTCTTGATAACTTCAGTGAGAGGTGCTGCAATGGTGCTAAAGTCTTTGGCAAACCTTCTGTAGAAGCCAGCCAGTCCATGCAAACTTCTAACTTCACTCACACTAGTAGGACTTGGCCAATCTCGGATTGCTTTCACTTTTTCTTCATCAACCTTGATTCCCTGGGCTCTAACAACAAAGCCTAAAAACACAAGGTGATCTGTCCCAAAAGTACACTTTTTAAAGTTAGCAAACAGAGACTCTTTCCTAAGCACTTCAAAAACAGATTTCAGATGATTCACATGCTCATTCAAACTCTTGCTGTAGATCAGAATATCATCAAAATAAACTACAACAAAGTGACCTATGAATGCTCTAAGAACATGATTCATCAATCTCATGAATGTACTAGGTGCATTAGTGAGACCAAATGGCATAACTAGCCACTCATACAAACCATGTTTGGTTTTGAATGCAGTTTTCCACTCATCTCCTTCTTTCATCCTAATCTGATAATATCCACTTTTTAAATCAACTTTAGAGAAAACACAGGAACCATGCAATTCATCTAACATATCATCAAGTCTAGGGATAGGATGTCTGTACTTTACAGTCTACACACATGCGCCAGCTTCCATCTTTCTTTGGCACCAAGAGGACTGGAACAGCACATGGACTCATGCTTTCTCTTATGTGGCCTTTCTCCATCAACTCATCAACCTGCCTCTGTAGTTCTTTAGTCTCTTCAGGATTGGTTCTATAAGCTGGCCGATTGGGAAGAGAAGCTCCAGGAACAAGATCTATTTGATGTTCAATCCCTCTGATTGGTGGCAGTCCCTTGGGGCTCTCTTCTGGAAAGACATCAAAAAATTCCTGCAAAAGAAGCTTAAACTCACTCTATATAACCGGTTCATGGTCAGAAGAGGTCATTAGTGATCCTTCAAAGACAAACAAAAGCATTGACTGTTGGAGATACATAGCTTTCTTAACCTCACTGTTTTTGGCCATGAGGTGAATCTCCTTTTCTTTCTTTTCATCAGGTGATTTCTCTTTGTATTTAGCTTCTTGTCTCCTGAGCTTTAGTTGAACTTGGTCTTGATGAACCTCCTGAGGTGACAAGGGAGCGAGAACAATCTTCTTCTCTCTATAGGAAGAACATCACACACTATCTCATCTTGGTATCTCCCAATGGTTATAGGAACCATAACTTGTTCTGTGACCTTTAACTCACCATCTTCATTCAGCCACTGATGCAAGTAAGGTCTAGGATGTTTTCCAGTTTTCAGACTAAGCTTTGCCACAAGAGATTCACTAGCCACATTAGTACAGCTTCCACCATCTATAATCAGACTGCAAACCTTATCATAAATATTGCAAAGAGTGTGAAAAAGGTTCTCTCTTTGATCATGCTCCTCTAGCTTGGACTGAACTTTCAAGGATCTTCTAGTGACCAGAAGCTCTCCACGCACTGAATAGTCTACAGCTTCTTCATCAGTAACCTCAGCCTTCTCGTCCTCAGAAATCAGTTCACCACTCTCAAGCAAGATCATGACCTTCTTGTTAGTGCACTCACTGGCATAGTGACCAAATCCATGGCACTTGAAGCACTTCACATCTCTGGTTCTTGTGGCTGGCGCTTTCCGTTGATCAACTCTACCAGACTCCTTTGGTTCTTCTTTTGGTTTCACAAATGCCTTGTCTTCTCTACCATAAGCTGGTCTGGTGGTGTTACCATAAGATCCTCTAGGATTCGGTTTCCTCTTCATCTACTGCTCAATGAGAATTTTCTTGTGTAAAAGCTCATAGATGTCCACATACTCCTGCAACTCCAATCTATCTTGAACATCTCGGTTGAGGCCAGCTAGAAATCGTGCCATAGTTGCCTCTGAATCCTCATCCACAGCAGCTTTCAACATCAAGATCTCCATCTCCTGATAGTAGTCCTCAACACCCCTGCTTCCTTGGTTATGTCTTCTCAGCTTCTGATGAACTTCCCTACTGTAATTACCAGGAACAAAGTGTTTCTTCATAATAGTTTTGAGTTCAAACCATGAAGACACTTGTGGCTCTCATGTTCTCCTCCTGATTGTAACAATCTGATCCCACCAGTGTAGAGCATAACCATTGAACTCAGTAGTAGCTAGTCTCACTTTCTTAGACTCTGAATAATTCTGGCAATCAAACACCAGCTCCATCTTCTTCTCCCACTCCAGATAAGCATCAGGATCATTTGTACCACTGAAAGATGGTATTCTGAGCTTGAGGTTGCCAAGACTGTCGTCTGGTGTGTCCCTGGGTGCTCGGTTGGTGTGGGTTCTGGTTAGTGAAGCTGCTCTAACTGATTTAGATACATCAGTACTTCTCCCTGAAGAGGAATCACGACCATCAGTCTCTCCTGTTGCAACTTGTTTGCCCCTCCTCTTGCTCCCAGCATCCTTTCTAGCCTGAGAAGTCCGGCCATAAAAATTATCAGTATTTTCATTAAAAATATTACTGGATTTCATCTTTTTCATGATCTCAGATATCATTGCTTCCATCTGCATTTAATTAAAGTTAACAGAAGTAGTTTCATCTGGTTCATGGCTCCCATCAGACATGGCTTCCTGTTAAGAATCTAAACAAGAAAAGATTATCACATATATGAATAGCCAAAGCCTCACAATCTCTCTGGTGTTTCTCTCTTGGATTTTTCAGTGAGTTTTCTCTGTGAATCCAGTAGTTCAGCAACAAACAAAGATCAAACTTCAGAGAACAAACCCCAACCCCAAAATAGAAGAAAGAGATAGAAAGATTGCAAGATTTTTGTTTGCAAGAGGCTTTACCACCAGGGCTGGATTTCGCCTTAGCAAGGCTGGATTTCTCCTCACCCAAGTTCGATTTCTCTTCAACTTTTCTTTTGATTTTTTTTTTTAAAATCTGGTTGGCCCTCTTGCAGATTCAACAGATAGAAAGATAAGAGATTTCTGGAAAAATTGCAGAGAAAATTGCAGAGAATAGAAAATAGATTCCCAAAACAAAGAGAAGTGGAAAAGTTTTAGAATCAAATCCCAGATCAAGAGCGTTCAAATCTGCTCTGATACCACTTGATGAACCCCTGATGAGGAGATCCTTTTGTCCCTGATACATTTGAAGGAAGATCTGATGGTTTTGAGAGAGATCTGGGTTTATTTTGATGATGATGGATGGATTGATTGGATGATCTTCAGAAATGATCTATGAACTGATCAGATCTTGTGTAGATGTGTCTAAGATCAAGATAATGAACTATGCTTGAGATCAAAGACAAGTTTTGCAATCAGAGAATGAACTCTTTAGCAATCAATGTTCAAATATGAACATAGGATTCACAAGCTTTCTGGAAAAGTTTTTGATAAAAAGAGTGAATGAATTTTTTCAGAGAGTTCTCAAAGAGTTTATGTAGCTGAAACAAAAGTTGAAAGGTCCTAATACTTGTAGAAATTCGAAAATAAAGGAGTAGTAACACTTAGACAAGTCCAAAGACTGAATAAGTGAAAAGTTGGCTCTTTTCCTTGGCTTGATTTTCAAGTTGGTTTGGGTCTGGTTCAGAGTAAACCAAAGCAGCAATTGATTTCTTCAGTCTACTGGTTTGTGATCTAGTAACTGGGTCCTTAGACAAGCAGAATGGATCCTTATCTTGATTGGTTTGGGCCGAGTAAGATTCATCTGATCCATGTGAAAGATTGGGTCGAAATATATCATCATCAGCTCCCATCACGCCTTGAGTATCAATCTGGTTCAGCTCATCTAGCTCCTCTTCAGTGTCACTCTCATTCAGCTCCAGTTCAGCTACTAGTTTAGTCATGGTTGCATGTGAATCCCTTGTTCATCCATGAACAATGATTGCTAGGAGTTCATTCTCTTCACGCAAAACCTGTCTTTGATCGAAAACAGAGTTTATTCTCTTGATCAAGTATACATCTACACAAGATCTGATCAGTTCATAGATCATTTCTGAAGATCATCCAATCAGTCCATCCATCATCATCAAAACTAATCCAGATCTCTCTCAAAACCATCAGATCAACCTTCAAAGAATCAGGGACAAAAAGGATCTCCTCACCAGAGATTCATCATAAGAAGCTTGATTTGGACTCATAAATAAGTGGTTAATCACCCTGAATTTCAATCAATATCATAGGATTTATGATGAAGAGATTATCCCACTTTTAACCGAAGTGCTTCCAGTTTACACTATTTGGAGATTTGGCAATTTCTTCTTGATACTAGTAAAACCAGAATGAATCACGATGTAAGAATCTTGATTTGGACTCATAAATAAGTGGAGAATCACCCTGAAGTTGAATCAATATCATAGGAGTTATGCTGAAGAGGTTATCCCACTTTAAACCGAAGTGCTTCCAGTTTATCCTATTTGGAGATTTGGTAATTTCTTTTTGATTCTAATAAAACCAGAATGAATCAAGATGTAAGAAGCTTGTTTTGGACTAATAAATCAGTGGTTAATCACCATGAAGTTTAATCAATATCATTGGAGTTATGATGAAGAGGTTATTCCACTTTTAACCGAAGTGATTCCAATTTACCGTGTTTGGAGATTTGGCAATTTTGATGTGATCATGGAAAGCACCAAGGAATGGAAGCATGAACCTGAACCTGAAGATCTTGTAGCTGAGGATGCAACATTGAAGAATGCATTGAAACAAGAAGAATACATTGGTCTTGGTCGAAGCTTGATCATCCAAGACACCTTAACCATCATTCAATCCATTCCACCTTCAAGCTGATCATCATCTAGGCAAGTAGGATTGTGTGTACTCTTTTCCTCACTTTGGTTTTGTCCTAATGGGTTTTACGGAGGGAGGTTTTTAACGAGGCCACAAGACTACTTCTCACATTCCCTAGATGATGCATCTCGGTTACACCTTGGACCGACCTTATGTTATGTTTTATCCTATGTTTTTCATTTAGTCTCTATGTATTTTCGAGAGGAGCCTCTTGGCCTTCCTTTCTTATGTTTTCGAGATGTTGTGCATGTACAGCCTTCTCCCTTTATATGCTGGACGAAATTGAGTAATAAACCATCATCTTCTCAGTCAAAAACTTGTGTTCTTATTTGTGAATTCTCTCTAAGCAATTCTCTTGTTGGTGTGTAATATCCAGCAGCCCCATAGGTGTCTAAGTTGGTGTGTCATATCCGATCTAGCCATCTAGAAGTGTCAAGGAGCCATTCTGCAACTCTTTGAATCATCCATCGATCCACATGCCTTGAGAAACTTGAGTCTTTTAATTCGTTTATGCAAGGATTATCCCATCCATCTAGAGAAGCATCCTAGGATCTCATCAAGTGGTATCAGAGCAACTCTGGAAGGGAAGTGCTCATCTTTGTCTCTGATTTTTTATTTCTCTATGTGTTGTGGCTGTCGAAATCTGAAAGATTAGGATCTTCTGATCTTGTTTCTGTGTTTAGACTCTTCACATACTTTCTGATTAAGTTTTTGAATCATCTGTTTGTAGGTTTCTGATTCTGTTTCTGAGAAATCAATTTGCGTGTGTGATAATCTACTCTGTTATGATTAAACCTATTGATTCTAGGTTAGAAACTGAAGCTGAATTCGAAATCTGCTTGTTTTGTGACAAGTTTAAAACTGATATGTTCTGTTTCTGAGTTTATTTCTGCTTTGAATCTGTTTTGTTTCTGTTCCTGAAACTAGGTTGATCTTAAAGTTATCACTTTTATTGTGTGTTCTGTTTTCTCTAGAACTTGTTACTGTTGTGTTTTGTTTTCTGTTTCATGTACCATGGCAGGAGATCAGAAAGGAGAACTCACTAAGGATAAAAATCTGTTACTCATGGCTATGAATGCTCAGCTGCAGCAAGAGATGGAAGCCAGCTTTGATAAATTTCGACAGGATTTTAAACAAGAACTTCAACAAGCTACTGGTCTTAGTCTTGAGTCTAGAAGCAGTGAGAGGACACAGAGACATGAGCATGAAGGCAGAGGCAATAGCAGAGAAAAATTTGCTGATCAAAAGCTGAAAATCCCTCCTTTCTATGGTGACGCTGATCCTGCTGCATATGTGGAGTGGGAAGAGAAGATGGAGTTGATTTTTAACTATCAACACTATGCTGAAAGGAAGAAGGTTCAAATGGCTACTGCTGAGTTTAATGGTTATGCTTCAAGCTTGTGAAATAAATTGAGAAAGTCTAGAAGACTTGATGGAAAAGAACCAGTAGAAACATGGCTTAAGCTGAGCTCTTTGATGCGTAGAGAATATGTTCCAAGACAGTACTACAAAGAAGTACTTAAAAAGCAGAAAAGAACAAGAAAAGAAGAAACCAAGATGGCTGATTATGAGAAAGAAATCAGCAGCATTGACAAGGAGTTGTCTCAGTTGATCATGGACGTGGGGAAACCACTCAAGAGGACCAACACAACACGTCCATTCACTAAACCACAACATCAAGAACCACTTTTACTCCTTAGCCAAGAAACCCAAGGTAATATCAAGACTACTATTTCAGATTATTGTGCTAATATTAGTCTTGAAAAGGATCAGGTAGCAACTGAGGTACCTAATGAGCTTGAGGAAGAACATGGGAACATCACCTATGCGCAGAAAGAAGTCTCGGAATGTTCACCACGGTTGAAAGACCATCATGAAACAAATCTGCTGAGAAATTATGAGTGTTCTCATCACTCTTTTCATTCTGATTTGCTTGAAAATACACAAGCTTGTGATGAACTAACATGTCTTCAACCGGTGCAACTGAGTAGCCTTTTATCTTTGACACAGGTTCCAGAAGAAGACTCATCAAAGGAAGAACCAGAGAGTACGACACAAGGAGAACAACAGATAAACTTGAAGTCAAAAGCAGCTCATGAATCTTTGTCTTATGATCTGCAAGAGCACTGTAAGGAGTTTAATATGGCTGCCTCGATGCCTGAAATGTTTGTTATGGTTAGTGCTCATGATGTGAAATGTTTTGATCTTGACAAAATAAAAGATTTTTGTGTTTCAAAATCTGTTTTTTATAACATTTCTAAATCTTATAAAGAACTTGAACAAGAAAACCTCTTTGATCAAAATTGTTTTCAAAATATAAATAAAAATATTTCTGGTCATGTTTTGAGTCTTGAACAATTTATGAATCATCATGAAAATATTTTTGAACCTGTCTTCAAGCCAATTGATTTCTCTGTCAGAACACCTTGTGATTCACTTGCTAGAAATTTTGTTGTGAACTTTCCTAGGCATGAACTTGTCACTGCTGGGTGTCTTGCATCCACATATTTATTGAAAGAATCTAGGAAATTGCATCAGTCTGATTTTTGGGTTGAATTTGTGATTCCTACAAATATCTCTGAGTTTGAACTTGATTGTTTGTGTGCTGAAAATGATTCTAAACATGTAGGATTTTCTTTGATGAAATTCTAGTGCATAACACTTTCTTTGATAAATCTAATGCACAATTGAAAATATATTTCACTGATTCTGAATGTGTGAACTTGATCCTTGATTATATTTGGGTCTGTAATATTTTCTTTGATATGCATAATAAATGGAGAAATCATATTGTTTTGTGCTTTGGAGAAATTCTCGTCTACAATACTTTCTTTGACATGATAACACACTTGATTTGTCCAAAACAAGCTGAGAAAGGTACAGGTGAAAAGAAGGTCTATGATGATCAGAGTATCAATGATGAGTATTTGGCTAAGTTGGTGATGCAACAATCAAACCTTGGAAACTGTCTAGCCGCCAGCTTTGACATAGGAGCAGTCCGAGGGTCATATCTCAACAACCACAAGGAATTAACCAACAAACTTGACTGCCGTGGAAACTTAACTCATCAGGGTCCCACGTCGATTTGGAATCAAGTCCAAAGCTTCTCAGATGAAAGAGTTATGGGTTCTACAAATCGGGTGATCCTGTATTGGCTATCTTTGAATTTTTCTGAGTTTAGAATATCTCAATCCAATATATGGCGACCAGGTAAGCATGCTAAGGTAAGTGATCATGTTTTCAAGAGTTCTTTTATTGATTACACAGATATGATGCACTTGTTTTTGTGAAAAGAGCCATGTGCAGATTATGATGAAGCTTTGAAGCATACAAGGAGAAAGAACAAGCATGTGGAAGACAAGCGGTTCAAGCCACCTGATTTCGATCAGGATAAGCACCAAGATGTCACTGGCTTCATCCTCATTAAAGAAGCACCACCAGATGCAGCACACAAGCCAAAACCAAGCAAAAACCAATTTGGGATAATATTATTACTCGTTGATAAGTTTTCATGTGCTAACTTGCTTTGTTTCAATGTATCAGGTTTGAGTAATGAATCAGGAAATAAATGGATCAATGCCTTCTACATATCCAAACCAGTCAGAAACAATGCCTATCAAAGAGGCTTGCAAGGTAAGTGTAATCTGATTTTAAACTTTGATGTTACTGACTTGGTCCCCTCTATTGCAGGTAAAACATATTTGAGGAAAAATCTTTTTGAAGAGGGAGGGGATGATGTGATCATGGAAAGCACCAAGGAATGGAAGCAGGAACCTGAACCTGAAGATCTTGTAGCTGAGGATGCAACATTGAAGAATGCATTGAAACAAGAAGAATACATTGGTCTTGGTCGAAGCTTGATCATCCAAGGCACCTTAACCAACATTCAATCCATTCCACCTTCAAGCTGATCATCATCTAGGCAAGTAGGATTGTGTGTACTCTTTTCCTCACTTTGGTTTTGTCCCAATGGGTTTTACGGAGGGAGGTTTTTAACGAGGCCACAAGACTACTTCTCACATTCCTAGATGATGCATCTCGGTTACACCTTAGACCGACCTTATGTTATGTTTTATCCTATGTTTTTCATTTAGTCTCTATGTATTTTCGAGAGGAGCCTCTTGGCCTTCCTTTCTTATGTTTTCGAGATGCTGTGCATGTACAGCCTTCTCCCTTTATATGCTGGACGAAATTTAGTAATAAACCATCATCTTCTCAGTCAAAAACTTGTGTTCTTATTTGTGAATTCTTTCTGAGCGATTCTATTGTTGGTGTGTAATATCCAGCAGCCCCTTAGGTGTCTAAGTTGGTGTGTCATATCCGATCTAGCCATCTAGAAGTGTCAAGGAGCCATTCCGAAACTCATTGAATCATCCATCGATCCACATGCCTTGAGAAACTTGAGTCTTTTGATTCGTTTCTGAAAGGATTATCCCATCCATCTAGAGAAGCATCCTAGGATCTGATCAAATTTATTCTTGATTATAATCCAACCAGAATGAATAAAGATGTAAGAATCTTGATTTGGACTCATAATTCAGTGGTTAATCACCCTGAAGTTTAATCAATATCATTGGAGTTATGATGAAGAATTTATCTCACTTTTAACCGAATTGATTCCATTTTACCCTGTTTGGAGATTTTGCAATTTCTTCTTGATTCTAATCCAACCAGAATGAATAAATATGTAAGAATCTTGATTTGGACTCATAAATCAGTGGTTAATCACCCTGAAGTTTTAATCAATAGCATTGGAGTTATGATGAAGAAGTTATCCCACTTTTAACCGAAGTGATTCCAGTTAATCCTGTTTGGAGATTTGGCAATATCTTCTTGATTCTAATCAAAACAAAATGAATAAAGATGTAAGAAGCCTGATTTTTACTCATAAATCAGTGGTTAATCACCATGAAGATGAATCAATATCATAAGAGTTATGATGAAGAAGTTATCGCACTTTTAACAGAAATGATTCCAGTTTATCCTGTTTGGATATTTGGCAATTTCTTCTTGATTATAATCAAACCTGAATGAAACCAAGATGTAATAAGATTGATTTTGACTCATAATAAGTGGAGAATCACCATGAAGTTGAATCAATACCATTGGAGTTATGATGAAGAAGTTATCCCACTTTTAAACAAAGTGATTCCAGTTTACCCTGTTTGGAGATTTGACAATTTCTTCTTGATTCTGATCCAACCAGAATGAATAAAGATGTAAGAATCTAGATTTGGACTCATAAATCAGTGGTTAATCACCCTAAAGTTTTAATCAATAGCATTGGAGTTATGATGAAGAAGTTATCCCACTTTTAACCCAAGTGATTCCAGTTTACCGTGTTTTGAATTTTGGCAATTTCTTCTTGATTCTAATCCAACCAGAATGAATAAAGATGTAAGAATCTTGATTTGGACTCATAAATCAGTGGTTAATCACCCTGAATATGAATCATTATCATAAGAGTTATGATGAAGATGTTATCCCACTTTTAACCGAAGTGATTCCAGTTTACCCTGTTTGGAGATTTTGTAATTTCTTCTTGATTCTAATCAAACCAAAATGAATCAAGATGGAAGAAGCTTGATTTGTACTCATAAATAAGTGGTTAATCACCCTGAAGTTGAATCAATATCAGAGGAGTTATGATGAAGAGGTTATCCCACTTTTAACCAAAGTGCTTCTAGTTTACCCTATTTGGAGATTTGACAATTTGTTTTTGATTCTAATGAAACCAGAATGAATCAAAGTGTAAGAAGCTTTATTTGGAATAATAAATCAGTTTTTAATCACCCTGAAGTTTAATCAATATCATTGGAGTAATGATGAAGAGGTTATCCCACTTTTAACCGAAGTGATTCCAGTTTACCGTGTCTGGAGATTTAGCAATTTCTTCTTGATTCTAATCAAACCAGAATGAATCAAGATGTACAAAGCTTTTTTGGAATCATAAATTAGTGGTTAATCCACCTGAAGATGAATCAATATCATAGGAGTTATGATGAAGAAGTTATCCCACTTTTAACCGAAGTGATTCCAGTTTATCCTATTTGGAGATTTAGCAATTTCTTCTTGATTCTAGTCAAACCAGAATGAGCCAAGATGTAAGAAGCTTTATTTTGACTCAAAAATCAGTGGTTAATCACCCTGAAGATGAATCAATATCATAAGAGTTATAATGAAGAAGTTACCCCACTTTTAACTGAAGTGATTCCAGTTTATCCTGTTTGGAGATTTGGCAATTTATTCTTGATTATTCTTTATTAGTGGTTTTGATAAAAGAGTTTGATGTAATAAGCAATGGATTGGGTTGATACTTCTAAGAGATGCGTAATGTCTCTCAGACTACCGGATTTTGCTCGTAGTGTAAGGAAGAATCCGAAATACACTAGACAAGCTTATCAAACAGGATTCAGAGAATACTTGGGTTTTGAGAAAAGAGTTTGATGTTTTATTCAGAGATTTCGACCAGAATATAAATAGAAGAAGACTGTACATGCACAACTTCTTGGAAACACACAAAACAATTAAAAGAAAGACTAAGTTCAAACTTTGAAAATGAGAAAAGACTCTTGGTGTATTCTTGCACGAAATTAGGATAGAAAATGGGCTTAGATTCATCAAGAAGCTTTTGTATAAGTATTGTGTCCAAGCCTCATTAAAAACCTTGTTTGGAAAACCCAATGGGATAAACCCAAATCAAGGAAAAGAGTGTAAGTCACAACACCTCTCTTGATGAATTTCTTAGGTGGCTTGAATCACAACTAGAGTCGTTGGATAAGCGCACTCTAGACTGCCATGAATAGTGTATAAAAGTTGATGAAGAGCTTGCTGGAATTTCGCTTGTTTAGACCTAGTCATTGGACCAACGGGTACATTTAGATCCTTGTCCTTTGTATCCTTAGGTTCAAGCGGTTCTTTAGCTCCATCTTGGACTTCTTTAAGCTCTGGTTCAAGCTGTTACATCTCATTAGTTCCATTGCTTTCTAAGATCACATCATCCTCTCCCACTTGAGAAGGATTTGACCTCAAATCCGTTTCATCTGCATGATAAGGAACTAAATCAATAACATTAAAACTTGAACTCTCATTATACTTACCTTGAAGATCCAGTTGATAGGCGTTACTGTTGATCTTCCTAATGACTTTGAAAGCACCATCAAATCTACGCATGAGTTTGGATTTTCTTTCATTAGGAAATCTGTCCTTTCTCAGGTGTATCCAAAACTAGATCTCCTTTTTAAAAGATCATTTCCTTTCTTCCTTTGTTAGTTTGCTTGTCATAGAGTTTAGTCTTGTTCTCTATATTGATCCGTGCCTTCTCATGTATTTGCTTAACAAGTTTAGATTTCTTTTGTCCATCCAAGCTAACTCTTTCACTTAAAGGTAAAGGCATTATATCCAAAGGTGATAAAGGATTGAAACCATAGACGATTTCGAATGGAGAGAATTTAGATGCAGAATGTTTAGCATGATTATAAGCAAATTCTACATGTGGCAAACATTCTTCTCAAGTTCTAAGGTTCTTTTTAATCAATGCACACAACAAGGTAGACAGTGTACGATTGACAACTTCAGTTTGTCCATCAGGCTGTGGATGACAAGTAGTAGAGAAACATAGTTTAGTCCCTAGCTTAAACCACAAAGTTTTCCAAAAGAAGCTAAGAAACTTGGTGTCTCTATCAGAAACAATTGTCCTAGGCATGCCATGAAGTTTAACAATCTCCTTAAAGAACAAACTAGCAACATTCACAGCATCATCAGTCTTATGGCATGGAATAAAATGAGCCATTTTAGAAAACCTATCAACGACAACAAACACAAAATCTTTTCCAGACTTAGTTCTAGGTAATCCAACAAAGAAATCCATTGAAATGTCATGCCATGGATGCAAAAGAATGGTAAAAGAGTATACAGACCGTGGTTTTGGATTTTGGACTTAGCCTGTTTGCAAGTTACACATCGTTCACAAGTTTTCTCAACATCTCTTCTCATGTGTGGCTAGAAGAAATGTTCTTGCATTACTTTCATTGTCTTAGACACGCCAAAATGTCCCATAAGTCCACCTGCATGAGCTTCTTTGACAAACAGATCTCTCAAAGAGGAGTTAGGCACACATAGTCTACTTTCAAAGAAGAGAAAACCATCACTCTTAAAGTACTTACCACGTCCAAACTTTTCACAAGAAGCATATATCTCCTTCAAATCGGAATCAGAGGTGTATAGATTTTTGATTTGTTCAATTGGATTGAAGAGTTGACAAGAGGATATACCTTCTAGATAGTGCATCAGCAACTATGTTTTCCTTACCTTTCTTGTACTTGATCACATAGGGAAAGGTTTCGATGAATTCAATCCACCTAGCATGTCTTTTTTTTTAGTTTTTGTTGTCCCTTGAGCTACTTGAGAGACTCATGGTCTGTGTGGATGACAAACTCCTTAGGCCAGAGATAGTGTTGCCATGTTTGTAAGGCTCTGACAAGCGCATAGAGTTCTTTGTCATACGTTGGATAGTTGAGAGTAGCTCCTCCAAAATTTTCATTAAAGAAAGCTATAGGTTTCTTCTCATGCATAAGCACAGCACCTATACCAACACCAGATGCATCACATTCTATTTAAAATCTTTTAGAAAAGTCAGGGAGAGAAAGAACTGGTGAGTTCGTAAGTTTCTCTTTCAAGGCTTGAAATGCTTCTTCTTGTGCTTGTTCCCACTTAAAACCCACGTTTTTCTTGATTACTTCCGTGAGTGGTTCAGCCAAGGTACTAAAGTCTTTGACAAATCTTCGGTAGAACCCGGCTAACACATGAAACTTCTTACTTCTCCAACTGTTTTGGGACTTGGCCAGTCCTTGATAGCTTTGATCTTGTCTTCATCAACCTTGATACCATCTGCACTCACAACAAAACCTAAAAAGACAAGGTTATCTGCTCCAAAGGTACATTTCTTTAAATTAGCAAACAAGGATTCTGTCCTAAGCACTCCTAAAACTTTTCTAAGATGTTCAACGTGCTCATACAAGTTCTTACTGTAAATCAGGATATCATCAAAGTAAGCCACCACAAAATGTCCTATTAATGCACTAAGAACATGGTTCATCAATCTCATGAAGGTGCTTGGTGCATTAGTTAACCCAAATGGCATTACCAACCATTCATATAACCCTTGTTTCGTTTTAAAGGCAGTTTTCCACTCATCACCCTCTTTCATCCTAATCTGGTGATACCCACTTTTTAAATCAACTTTAGAAAAGATATTTGAGCCATGCAATTCATCAAGAATGTCATCTAGTCTAGGAATGGGATGTTGATACTTTACAGTGATATTATTGATGGCTCTGCAATCGACACAAATTCTCCAACTTCCATCTTTCTTTGGCACAAGCAAGACTGGAACTGCACATGGGCTCATTCTCTCACGAGTATGTCCTTTTTCATAAGCTCAGTGACTTGTTGTTGTAGTTCCTTGGTCTCTACAGGATTGGTTCTATAGGCTGGTTTGTTTGGCAGTGATGCTCCTGGAATGAAATCAATTTGATGCTTTATCCCTCTGATAGATGGCAATCCTTGTGGAGCTTCTTCTGGGAATACGTCTTTGAACTCCTGCAAAAGCATCTGTATTTTTCTAGGAAGATCCTGCACTGGACTGGTTATGTTTAAACATCGTTTGTGTAAGAGAGAGAGAGAGAGAATAGGGTTTCTCGAGAGAGAGAGAGTAGGCAGAGAAAAAAGGAATTTTGTCTCCTTACTTCAATTAGACACTTAAGGTTTATTAAATAGAGCTACATCCAGATAGAATAAACAATAAACAAATGGGAAGAGAGTAGGGACAAAAGGGTTCGGCCAGAGGAGGTGAGAGTGACATCTCGTCTGCTTCTCTCTCCTTAACCAAACATGTGAGTTTCCCTTGTCTTTTTTCCCTCTTGTCCCAACGACACTCTAGGCTTTATTTAAATAATCCAGATCTTTAGGAGAGTCTCCAGAATATTCCTTAGACAAATATCTTGCTTGCCTTGCACCCTAATGTAGGGTTAGGTCTAGAGATCATCCGTACACCTTGTACGGACTATCTTGTCTTGGTTGCTTCAGAATCACTCTCTTGATCTCCTTCTATTGTTTATTTCTTTGTCTTCTTTATTGTTTCAGATCAAAAACCTACACCTTTTATTGGGATTTTATCCCCATTAGCATCATGACATTACCTAAGGCAGGCTCTACATTACTAATCAACCTAGCATCACTAATCATGTGGTGAGAAGCACCTGAGTCTATGACTAATGGTTTAACACTAGCAGATGCATTGGGCAGTCTATATGAAGTACTTAAAGAGGTACCAAGTGTGTTACCAGAGTTCTCCTTGAGGGATTTGATGAGAGCATCAAGGTCTGACCTCTTGATAGTCTCATCTTGGTTAGTCCTCACAGTAGAACACCCATTGAAAGACAAGGTCTTCCTTCACCAGCTACATTGGAGCTCACTGGACGAGGAGTAGATGGTTCACCCATTTCAGCAGAGAAGTGAGCTCTTGCATCCATGTATGGTGTCCTGAACTTCTGAGGTTTGAGGTGAGGGTGAAGGATCCAACACTTATCCTTGCCATGACCTTTCTTCTTACAGTGATCACACACCCAAGTCTTCTTCTCTTCTTGTTTATAGAACCCTTTGTTAGCCACGCCTTCAGCTTTGTTTGCCATGATGAGTTCTCCTTTTCCTCCAAATAGACCCACTGAGCCTTGCTCTTTCTGAATCTGAGCACACACCTCTTCAAGTGTTGAAAGTTTCTCACTCCTTAGAATGTGCTTGATTAGGTCATTATAACCAGGATTCACAGTGAACTGCAAGGCAAAGACCTTGTCTTGTTTTCACCTCTCATTGAGGACATTGGGGTCGACAGTTCCTGGTCTCAGCATCTCTAACTCAGCCCACAAGGCTCTAAACTTTCCAAAATGCTGAGTGAAATCAGTGTCCTCTTTACTAAGAGTGTTGATAGCTTTCTTAACTTCAAACCACTCTACTTAAGTTGGAAATGTTACCATAAACCTTCTGGAGAGTATCGCACAACTCCTTGGAAGTTTCGTAGTAGGAGTAAGCTTCCACTATTGACGGTTCAAGGCTGTTCTGAATGTTTGACAAGACCATGAGATCCTCCTGAACCCACTTGCCTCCATCAGCCAGCACCACTTCCTCCTTACCATCCTCTCCTAGGATAGTCTTCTTTGAGGTTTTGCCTTCAGTCACATGTTCCCAGAGACCTCTGCTTCCAACAGCAGTCTTGACAAGCCTTGACCATAGTAAGTAGTTAACTCCCTTGAGAGTAACTGGAACCACCATCATTTTCGAATTTTCCATCAAGAACACTCAAGAACAGCTATTATCCAGTGGTTAAAAGGAAGAAAAGTTTCAAAATATCAGAGTAAAAGCTTTGTAGTTTGCGGAATAAGTATGAAAGTATGACGAGAATAAGGTTTCGGGAGCAAAACTGCTCTGATACCATGAAAGAATGAAAGAAATTAGAGTTTCAAATGAAGAACATGAAGAACATTGAGAGAGAAAGAGAGATTTCGTGAGAGAGACATACAGAGAATAGAGGAAATGAATTCTTTGCTTAATTTAGTTTTTGGTACAAGCCTATTAATAGGCAAAATAAAACATACACAAATACACAAGCTGACAAGAGATATATTAAAAAAATAGGACTGAGGGAAGGCAGAGGCACGCCCAGACTTGTTGGAAAGGGACATGAAGGGACATAGGTTTTGTCGAGACATGGTGGAAAGGGACAAGACCTAAATGGGTGTCTCCTTATCTTGGCATGTGATCTTCTTCTTCCCTTACGTCTCTCTGCTCCTTTGGTGACCAGATCACATGTTCTGATTTAAATAAGTCTCCTTCCCTCTCAAGCTAACCATTTCCTTGACTTGTAAGCCAAGTTAGGTCAGTGTAGACCTAAATTGTACGGACAAACTTCATTTGATCATAATGGATCCTTCTCTTGCCATACTCTTTTCCTCTTTGTCTTTTATGTCTTTATGTCAACAGTGAGGATGGAGGAGCCAGCACTTGTCCTTTCCATGAACCTTCTTCTTGCAATGTCACAATTCCACACCTTCTTTTCTTAAGGCTTAAAGTAACCTTCGTTTGCAACTCCTTCAGCTTGGTTTGCTAATACCATGTCGCCTTTGCTTCCAAAGAGACCTACTGACCCTTGTTCCTTTTGAATCTGGGCACACACCTCTTCAAGGGATGGAAGCTTCTCACTCCTTAGGATGTGCTTGATTAGGTCATTATAACCAGGATTGAGAGTGAACAGCAAAGCAAAGACCTTGTCTTGTTCTTTCCTCTCGTTGACTACATCAGGGTCCACAGTAGCTGGTCTCAACATCTCCAGCTCTGCCCACAATGATATGAACTTCCCAAAATGCTTAGAGAAGTCAGTGTCCTCTTGACTGAGATTGTTGATGGCTTTCTTGACCTCAAACACCCTACTTATGTTGGATATGTTGCCATATACCTTCTGGAGAGTGTCCCACAGCTCTTTGGAAGTTTCACAGTAGGCGTATGCTTCCAAGATTGAGTCTTTAAGGTTGTTCTGAATGATAGATAGCACCATGAGATCCTCCTGACCCCTCTTTCCATCTTCATCAGCAACAACCGCCACTTCTTTGCCATCCTCGCCTAGGATGGTCTTCTTTGAGGTCTTGCCTTCAACAACATGTTCCCAAAGTCCTCTGCCTCCAAGAGTAGTCTTGGCAAGCCTTGACCACAGTAGATAGTTAGCTCCCTTAAGAGTAACTGGAATCACAACCATTTTGAGTTTTCCATCAGAAACAACAAGAACAGCTCAAGAACAGCTCAGGAACAGAGGGAAAAAGACAAGGATTTTCGAAAATAGTCAAAGTAAGGAAAGAGATAAGCGGAATAGAAGAGAGAATAGTGAAGGGAATAGGTTTCAGGAGCTTATTTGCTCTGATACCAAATAAGTTTTAGAGATTCAGAGAGATTTTGGAAGAACATGATGAACAAACTGAAGAACATGAGAGAGGAGAGCTTATTTCATGGACAGAAGTATAGAGAGAGTAAAGTGTTTTCCTTGTTTGATTTAGGTTACACAGTATACTTTAAATAGAGTAAGCCAGACAATAAGAATGAATAAACAATTGGCCTTCTGAAGATGCTCTGGCCTTCTGTAGATGCTCTTGCCTTCTGAAGATGCTCTGGCCTTCTGAAGATGCTCTGGATGTGCAGGGCACACTCAGCTGGACAGAAAGGGACAGCTTCTTTGTTTCTTTCTTCCTTGGCAGCTGATGTGACTTTGGTTTGTCACAAAGCTCCAACAGCTCCAGTAAGTTGTCTACACTTATTTATTTTATTCCAGAGGTTAGGGTGACCAGAGAAGAGATTTAAATTCGTCCCATTCCTTTTCTTGCCTTCCAAGACACTCTTAGGGCAAGCTGTACGGACTGACTTGTAGGTCAAGTTGTACGGACAAGCTTGCATCCTAAGTTAACTTGAATTTGCCTCTCTCTCTTGTTCCTCATTGCCTTAACCTTGTTATTCCTTCCTGACAACCAACATATCTTCAAGCCACTTATGTATTCATGTCAACAGTTTGGGTGTCTTTGTTTTGTCTTGATTCCAGGAGAACAAAGAAATAAACTGGAAGCAAAGAGTGTCAAAGCAATGTTCATTAGTTATTTGGCTAACCAGAAAGGATACAAGTGCTATGTACCAGACTAGGAGGGTGATGGTCTCAAGGGATGTCAAATTTGTAGAGTCTAAGGGGTATTATGATGAGAAGAGCTGGGATAACTTGAAAGATCTCTCCCAAGCACCTTCAGACAGAGCAAACAACCTAAGAATCATCTTAGAAAGTCTGGGCATTAGCCAGCCTAAGGCAAGAGAGAAGGCAACATAAGCTGGTAGAGTTGATAATGAAACCCATCTTGATCATGAGGGGGGGGGGGGGAACCAACAAGAACCAGAAGAGAGAATTCATCATGGAGGCTCTGAAGTTCATGATGGTTCTGAAGTTCTTGATCAACATGGCTCAGAGGGGAACCAGGAACATGATGGTTTAGAGGAGAACTAGGAACAACCACAGTCTCAAACCCATGAAGATGAGGAGACTGAATATGATCAAGTTCAGCCATTAAGGAGAAGCACTAGAATAAAGAGAGATCCATCCAATTGGGTGAACACAAGGGTTTATTACAATGCCAATGCAGTAGCTCATCCAATACAAGCTGTCTGTTCACTGGCCCATTATCCAGAGGAACACCAAGTCTTCATGAGTAACTTGGATCAGGAATACATACCAAGATCTTATGAAGAGGCTATGGAGGATAAAGAATGGAAAGAATCAGTTGGTCATGAAACCAAGGCTGTGATTGACAATGATACTTGGTATGAAGCTGAGCTTTCAAAAGGCAAGAAGGCAGTGACAAGTAGATGGATCTTCACTATCAAGTATCTAGCCAATGGAAAACCAGAAAGGAAGAAGACAAGGCTGGTGGCAAGGGGATTCACTCAAACTTATGGAGAAGATTACCTTGATACCTTTGCACCAGTAGCAAAGCTTCACACCATTATAATCATTCTCTCACTTGCTACTAACTTGGACTGGATTTATGGCAAATGGATGTGAAGAATGTCTTCCTCCAAGGGGAACTAGAAGATGAAGTCTACATGAGGCCTCCTCCTGGTCTAGAACACTTAGTTAAACCAGGCAATGTGTTGAGATTAAGAAGGCGATCTATGGACTAAAACAATCACCAAGAGCCTGGTATCATTAGCTCAGTACCACCCTAAATGTAAAAGGGTTCAGACGATCTGAGGCATATCATACTCTATTCACCTTCACCAGCAAACAAGGTATAGTGGTCATCCTTGTGTATGTTGATGATATCATCATCACAGGGAGTGACAAAGAAGGTATACAAGCTTACTAAAGCTTTAAAATCTGTATTTGAGATTAAAGATTTGGGTGAGCCAAAGTACTTCTTTGGAATTGACGTGGTTCTAAAGAAGGACTCTTCTTATCCCAAAGGAAGTACACACTTGATCTTTTGGATGGACCAGGTATGCTTGGACAAAAACCAGCCAAGACTCCATTGGAAGATGGGTATAAGATCTTGCGTAAGGGGGAGTATGAAGACACACCATTTGATGATCCAAAGCAATACAGAAGACTAGTGGGTAAGCTTAACTATTTAACCATTACCAGACCTGATATTTGCTTTGCTGTGAACTAGGTGAGCCAGCATATGCAAGTGCCAAAGGTTAATCACTGGAAAATGGTGGAAAGAATACTCAGATACCTCAGTGGAGCTCCAAGACAAGGAATATGGATGGGGTGTAATGGCAACACATAAGTGGTTGGTTATTGTGATGCAGATTGGGCAGGAGATAGGAATGATAGGAAATCAACCACTGGCTATTGCACTTTCATTGGAGGCAATCTAGTCACATGGAAAAGCAAGAAACAGAAGGTGGTCTCATGTTCAAGTGTTGAAGCTGAATATAGAGCCATGAGTAAACTTACAAATGAACTTGTGTGGATCAAAGGACTCCTCAAAGACTTGGGTATAGAGATCACATCCCCAATAACCATGCATTGTGACAACCAGGCAGCTATACACATAGCCTCAAACTCAGTGTTCCACGAGAGAACCAAGCACATTGAGGTGGACTGCCACAAAGTAAGACAAATGGTGATCCAAGGAACTATCTTACCATACTATACAAGAAGTGAAGACAGTTAGCAGACATCTTCATTAAGGCTGCAAGCACCAAGGTGTGTGAGTCCATCTATCCCAAGCTTGAACTCATTGACATCACCAAGACATGATCCTCTTAGCCATGGAGCTTCTACTCTTTTCCTTAGTATGTTTTTGTCCCAAATGGGTTTTGCATACTAAGGTTTTAATGAGGGAAGTCTTCATGGTTTCCAAGCTTGACCATTGCATTGGGTCAAGCTTGAGGGGGAGTATTGATCTGAAACTATAAAGAAGGCAAAGACATAAACAACAGAAGGAGATCAAGAGAGTGATTCTGGATTGAACAAGACAAGATGGTCCGTACAATGTGTGTGCGGATGACCTAACCCTAACCTAGTGTGCAAGCCAAGCAAGCTTCTGCCTTAGGAATATTCTTTGGGAACTCTCCAAGGGTTCAGGACAATTTAAATCAGAGAAAAGGAGCCGTTGGAGCTAGGGACCAAAGGAAGGTCACATGTTAGGTTAAGGAGAGAAGGGGTGGACGAGATGTCACTTTCTCCAGACCTGTCCGAGCCCCTTTATCTCTACTCTCTCCCTTTTGTGTATTATTTCTTTGTATCCTCTTGTGTCTAGAAGTAGTCTATATATTTTGCAATTAAGTTCCTAAATGAAGTCAGGAGACAAAACTCCTCTTTTCTCTGCATATTCTCTCGACAAGATCACATCAAGCTTCAGGGTGATTATCCACTGGTTTATGAGTCCAAATCAAGCTTCTTACATCGTGATTCATTCTGGTTTGATTAGAATTATTAAGAAATTGCCAAATCTCCAAACAAGGTAAACTGGAATCACTTCGATTAAAAGTGGGATAACTTCTTCATCATAACTCCTATGATATTGGTTAAACTTCAGGGGTATTATCCACTGATTTATGAGTACAAATCAAGCTGTTTACATCGTGATTCATTCTGGTTTCATTAGAATTAAGAAGAAATTGTCAAACCTCCAAAAAGGGTAAACTAGAATCACTTCGATTAAAAGGGGGATAACTTATTCATCATAGCTCCTATGATATTGGGTCAACTTCAGGTAATTATCCAGTGATTTATGAGTCCAAATCAAGCTTCCTACATCGTGATTCATTCTGGTTTGATTAGAATCATTAAAAAATTGCCAAATCTCTAAACATGATAAACTGGAATCACTTCTCTTAAATGTGGGATAACTTCTCCATCATAACTCCTATGATATTGATTCAACTTCAGGGTGTTCATCCACTTATTTATTAGTCCAAATCAAGCTTTTACATCATGATTAATTCTGTTTGATTAGAATTAAGAAGAAATTTCCAAATCTCCTAACAGGGTAAACTGGAATCACTTCGATTAAAAGTGGGATCACTTCTTCATCATAGCTCCTATGATATTGGCTCAACTTCAGGGTGATTATCTAATGATTCATGAGTCTAAATCAAGCTTTTTACATCATGATTCATTCTGTTTACATTAGAATTAAGAAGAAATTGCCAAATCTCCAAACAGGGTAAACTGGAATCAGTTCGGTTAAAAGTGGGATAACTTCTTCATCATAACTCCTATGATATTGGTTCAACTTCAGGGTGATTATTCACTGATTTATGAGTCCAAAATAATTTTTTTACATCTTGATTCATTCTGGTTTGATTAGTATCAAGAAGAAATTGCCAAATCGGCAAACAAGGTAAACTAGAATTACTTCGATTAAAAGTGGGATAACTTCATGATCATAACTCCTATGATATTGATTTAACTGCAGGGAGATTATCCACTGATTATGAGTCCAAGTCAAGCTTCTTACATCGTGATTCATTCTTGTTTGATTAGTATCAAGAAGAAATTGCCAAATCTCCAAACAGGGTAAATTGGAATCACTTCGGTTAAAACTGAGATAACTTCTTCGTCATAACTCCTATGATATTGATTCAACTTCAGGGTGATTATCCACAGATTTTGAGTCCAAATAAAACTTCTTACATCTTGATTCATTCTAATTTGATTAGAATCAAGAAGAAATTGTCAAATCTCCAAACAGGGTAAACTGGAATCACTTTGATTAAAAGTGGGATAACTTCTTCATCATAGCTCCTATGATATTGATTCAACTTCAGGGTGATTATCTAGTGATTTATGAGTCCAAATAAAGCTTTTAACATCATGATCATGCTTTTTTGATTAGAATTAAGAAGAAATTTTCAAATCTCCAAACATGATAAACTGGAATCACTTCGGTTAAAAGTGGGATAACTTCTTCATGATAACTCCTATGATATTGGTTCAACTTCAGGGTGATTATCCACTGATATATGAGTCCAAATAAATCCTCTTAAATCTTGATTCATTTTTTTTTGATTAAAATTAAGAAGAAATTGCCAAATCTACAAACATGATAAACTGGAATCACTTCAGTTAAAAGTGGGATAACTTCTTCATCATAGCTCCTATGATATTAGATCAACTTCAGGGTGATTATCCAGTGATTTATGAGTACAAATCAAGCTTCTTACATCGTGATTCATTCTGGTTTGATTAGAATCATTAAGAAATTCCCAAATCTCTAAACAAGATAAACTGGAATCACTTCGATTAAAAGTTGGATAACTTCTTCATCATAACTCCTATGATAATGATTCAACTTCAGGGTGTTCATCCACATATTTATGAGTCCAAATCAAGCCTTTTACATCATGATTAATTCTTATTTGATTAAAATTAAGAAGAAATTTCCAAATCTCCAAACCGGGGTAAACTGGAATCACTTCGATTAAAAGTGGGATAACTTCTTCATCATAGCTCCTATGATATTGGCTCAACTTCAGGGTGATTATCTAGTGATTTATGAGTCCAAATCAAGCTTTTAACATCATGATTCATTCTGTTTTGATTAGAATTAAGAAGAAATTGTCAAATCTCCAAACATGATAAACTGGAATCACTTCGGTTAAAAGTGGGATAACTTCTTCATGATAACTCCTATGATATTGGTTCAACTTCAGGGTGATTATCCACTGATATATGAGTCCAAATAAATATTCTTACATCTTGATTCATTCTGCTTTGATTAGAATCAAGAAGAAATTACCAAATCTCCAAACAAGGTAAACTGGAATCACTTCGATTAAAAGTGGGATAACTTCTTGATCATAACTCCTATGATATTGATTTAACTGCAGGGTGATTATCCACTGATTTATGAGTCCAAGTCAAGCTTCTTACATTGTGATTCATTCTTGTTAGATTAGTATCAAGAAGAAATTGCCAAATCTCCAAACAGGGTAAACTGGAATCACTTCGGTTAAAAGTGAGATAAATTCTTCATCATAACTCCTATGATATTGATTCAATTTCAGTGTGAATATCCACTGATTTTTGAGTCCGAATCAAGCTTCTTACATCGTGATTGATTATGATTTGATTAGTATCAAGAAGAAATTGCCAAATCTCCAAACAGGATAAACTGGAATCACTTTGATTAAAAGTGGGATAACTTCTTCATCATAACTCATATGTTTTTAATTCAACTTCAGGTTGATTATCCAGTGATTTATGAGTCCAAATCAAGCTTTTTACATCGTGATTCATTCTGGTTTGATTAGAATCATTAAGAAATTTCCAAATCTACAAACATGATAAACTGGAATCACTTCGGTTAAATGTGTGATAAGTTTTTCATGATAACTCCTATGATATTGGTTCAACTTCAGGGTATTTATCCAGTAAAATATAAGTCCAAACAAAGCTTCTGACCTCTTTATTCATTTTGGTTTAATTAGAATCAAGAATAAATTGTCAGATCTCCAAACAAGGTAAACTGGAATCACTTATATTTAAAGTGAGATAACTTCGTCATCATAACTCCTATGATATTGATTCAACTTCAGGGTGATTATCTACTGATTTATGAGTCCTGATCAAGATTTTTACATTGTGGTTCATTCTGGTTTGATTAGAATTAAGAAGAAATTGTCAAATCCCAAACAGGATAAACTGGAATAACTTCGGTTAAAAATGGGGATATCTTCTTTATCATAACTCGTATGATATTAATTCAACTTCAGAGTGAATATCCACGAATTTATGACTTCAAATCAAGATTCTTACATCGTGATTCATTCTGGTTTGATTAGAATCAAGAAGAAATTACCAAATCTCCAAAAAGGGTAAACTGGAATCACTTCGAGTAAAAATGGGATAACTTCTTCATCATAACTCCTATGATTTTAGTTCAACTTCAAGGTGATTATTCACAGATTCATTACTCCAAATCAAGCTGCTTACATCGTGATTCATTCTGGTTTGATTAGAATCAAGAAGAATTTGCGAAATCTCCAAACATGGTAAACTGGAATCACTTCGGTTAAAGTGGGGTATCTTCTTGATCATACCTCCTATGATATTGATTCAACTTCAGGGTGATTCTCCACTTCTTTATGAGTCCAAGTCAAGCTTTTTACATCGTGATTCATTCAAGTTTGATTAGAATTTAGAAGAAATTGCCAAATCTCCAAACAGGGTAATCCAGAATCACTTCGGTTAAAAGTGGGATAATTTCTTCTTCAAAACTCCTATGATATTGATTCAACTTCAGGGTGATTCTCCACTGATTTATGATTATAAATCAAGATTTTTACATCGTTATTTATTCTAGTTTGATTAGATTTAAGAAGAAATTACCAAATCTCTAAACAATGTAAACTGGAATCAATTCGGTTAAAGGTGGGATAACTTCTTCATCATAACTCCTATGATATTGATTCAACTTCAGGGTGATTATCCACTGATTTATGACTCTAGATCAATATTTTTACATCGTGATTCATTCTGGTTTGATTAGAATTAAGAAGAAATTTGCAAATCTCCAAACATGATCAACTGGAATCACTTCGGTTAAAAGTGGGATAACTTCTTCATCATAACTCCAATGATTTTGATTCAACTTCACGGTGATTATCCACTGATTTTTTAATTGAAATAATTCTGCTTGCATCTTGATTCATTCTGGTTTGATTAGAATCAAGAAGAAATTGTCAAATCTTCAAACAGGGTAAACTTGAATCACTTCGATTAAAAGTGGGATAACCTCTTCATCATAACTCCTATGATATTGACTCAAGTTCAGGGTGATTATCCACTGATTTATGAATCCAAATAAAACATCTTACATCGTTATTCATTATGGTTTGATTAGAATCAAGAAGATATTGCCAAATATCCAAACATGATAAACTTGAATCACTTCGATTAAAAGTGGGATAACTTCTTCATCATAACTCCTATGATGTTGATTCAACTTCAGGGTGATTCTTTACTGATTTATGAGTCCAAATCAAAATTTTTACATCGTTATTCATTCTAGTTTGAATATATTTAAGAAGAAATTACCAAATCTCCAAACAATGTAAACTGGAATCAATTCGGTTAAAGGTGGGATAACTTCTTTATCATAACTCCTATGATATTGATTCATCGTCAGGGTGATTATCCACAGATTTATGACTCCAAATCAATCTTCTTACATCGTGATTCATTATGGTTTGATTAGAATAAAGAAGAATTTCCAAATCTCCAAACATGGTAAACTGAAATTACTTCGGTTAAAAGTGGGGTCATTCAAGCTTCTTATATCGTGATTCATTCTGGTCTGATTAGAATCATTAAGAAGTTGCTAAATCTCCAAACATGGTCATTTGGAATCACTTCGGTTTAAAAGTGGGATAACTTCTTCATCATAACACCTATGATATTGATTCAACTTCAAGGTGATTATCACGATTCTTGAGTCCAAATCAAGCTTCTTAAATCGTGATTCATTCTGTTTTTTATTAGACTCATTAAGAAATTTCCAAATCTCTAAACAAGGTAAACGGGAATCACTTCGATTAAAAGAGGAATAACTTCTTCATCATAACTCCTATGATATTGATTCAACTTCAGGGTGATTATCCACTAATTTATGAGTCCAGATCAATATTTTTACATCGTGATTCATTCTGATTTGATTAGAATTAAGAAGAAATTGGCAAATTTCAAAACAGGATAAACTGGAATCATTTCAGTTAAAAGTGGGAATATCTTCTTTATCATAACTCTTATGATATTGATTGAACTTCAGGGTGAATACCCATAGATATATGACTCCAAATCAAGCTTCTTACATTCGTGATTCATTCTGGTTTGATTAGAATCAAGAAGAAATTAGCAAATCACCAAACTGAGTAAACTAGAATCACTTCGATTAAAAGTGGGATAACTTCTTCATCGATAACTCCTGTGTTTTGATTCAACTTCAGGGTGATTATCCACTGATTCTTCAGTCCAAATAAATCTTCTTGCATCTTGATTCATTCTGGTTTGATTAGAATCAAGAAGAAATTGCCAAATCTCCAAACAGGGTAATCTGGAGTCATCTCGGTTAAAAATGGGAAAACTTCTTGATCATAACTCTTATGATATTGATTCAATTTCAGGGTGATTATCCACTGATTTATGAGTCCAAATCAAGCTTCTTATATCGTGATTCATTCTGGTTTTGATTAGAATCATGAAGAAGTTGCTAAATCTCCAAACATGGTAATTTGGAATCACTTCGGTTAAAAGTGGGATAACTTCTTCATCATAACACCTATGATATTGATTCAACTTCAAGGTGATTATCACTGATTCATGAGTCCAAATCAAGCTTCTTAAATTGTGATTCATTCTGTTTTTTATTAGACTCATTAAAAAATTTCCAAATCTCTAAACAAGGTAAACGGGAATCACTTCGATTAAAAGAGGAATAACTTCTTCATCATAACTCCTATGATATTGATTCAACTTCAGGGTGATTATCCACTGATTTATGAGTCCAGATCAATATTTTTACATCGTGATTCATTCTGATTGATTAAAATTAAGAAGAAATTGGCAAATCTCTAAATAGGATAACTGAAATCATTTCGGTTAAAAGTAGGAATATCTTCTTTATCATAAATCCTATGATATTGATTCAACTTCAGGGTGAATATCCACAGATTTATGACTCCAAATCAAGCTTCTTACATCGTGATTCATTCTGCTTTGATTAGAATCAAGAAAAAATTAGCAAATCTCCAAACAGCGTAAACTAGAATCACTTCGATTAAAAGTGGGATAACTTCTTCATCATAACTCCTATGATTTTGATTCAACTTCAGGGTGATTATTCACTGATTCTTGAGTCCAAATAAATCTTCTTGCATCTTGATTTATTCGGTTTGATTAGTATCAAGAAGAAATCGCCAAATCTCCAAACAGGATAAACTGGAATCATCTTGGTTAAAAGTGGGATAACTTCTTCATCATAACTCTTATGATATTGATTCAATTTCGGGGTGATTATCCACTAATTTATGAGTCCAAATCAAGCTTCTTATATCGTGATTCATTCTGGTTTGATTAGAATCATTAAAAAGTTCTAAATCTCCAAACATGGTAATTTGGAATCACTTCGGTTCAAAGTGGGATAACTTCTTCGTCATAACTCCTTTGATATTGATTAAACCTCAAGGTGATTATCCACTGATTCATGAGTCCAAATCAAACTTCTTAAATCGTGATTAATTCTGTTTTGATTAGAATCATTAAGAAATTGCCAAATCTCCGAACAGGGTAAACTGGAATCACTTCGATTGAAAGTGGAATAACTTCTTCATCATAACTCCTATGATATTGATTCAACTTCAGGGATATTATCCACTGATTTATGAGTCCAAATCAAGTTTTTTACGTCGTGATTCATTCTGGTTTGATTAGAGTTACGAATAAATTGCAAATCTCCAAACAGGATAAACTAGAATCACTTCGATTAAAAGTGGGATAACTTATTCATCATAGCTCCTATAATATTGGCTCAACTTGAGGGGGATTATCCAGTTATTTATGAGTCCAAATCAAGCTTCTTACATCGTGATTCATTCTGGTTTGATTAGAATCATTAAGAATTTGTCAAATCTCTAAACAGGATAAACTGGAATCACTTTGATTAAAAGTGGGATAACTTCTTCATCATAACTCCTATGATATTGATTCAACTTCAGGGTGTTTATCCACTGATTTATGAGGCCAAATCAAACTTTTTACATCGTGATTCATTCTGTTTTGATTGGAATTAAGAAGAAATTGTCAAATCTCCAAACAGGGTAAACAAGAATGACTTCGGTTGAAAATGAGATAACTTCTTGATCATAACTCCTATAATATTGATTTAACTGCAGGGTGATTATCCACTGATTTATGAGTCCAAGTCAAGCTTCTTACATCGTGATTCATTCTGGTTTGATTAGAATCAAGAAGAAATTGCCAAATCTCCAAACAGGGTAAACTAGAATCACTTCGGTTAAATTTGAGATAACTTCTTCATCATAAGTCCTATAATATTGATTCAACTTCAGGGTGAATATCCACTGATTTATAATTCCAAATCAAGCGTTATTACATCGTGATTCATTATGGTTTGATTAGTATCAAGACGAAATTGCCAAATCTTTAAACAAGGTAAACTGGAATCACTTTGATTAAAAGTGGGATAACTTCTTCATCATAACTCCTATGATTTTGATTCAGCTTCAGGTTGATTATCCACTGATTCTTGAGTCCAAATAAATCTTCTTACATCTTGATTCATTCTGGTTTGATTAGAATCAAGAAGAAATTGCCAAATCCCCAAACAGGGTAAACTGGAATCACTTCGGTTAAAAGTGGAATAACTTCTTCATCATAGCTCCTATGATATTGGCTCAACTTCAGGGTGATTATCAAGTGAGTTATAAGTCCAAATCAAGCTTCTTACATCGTGATCCATTCTGGTTTGATTAGAATCATTAAGAAATTGCCAAATCTCTAAACAAGTACTGGAATCACTTCGGTTAAAATTGAGATAACTTGTTCATCATAACTCCTATGATATTGATTCCATTCAGGGTGAATATCCACTTATTTATAATTCTAAATAAAGCTTTATTACATCGTGATTCATTATGGTTTGATTAGTATCAAGAAGAAATTGTCAAAGCTCCAAACATGGTAAACTGGAATCACTTCTATTAAAAGTGGGATAACTTCTTCATCATAACTCCTATGATATTGGTTCAAATTCAGGGTGATTATCCACTGATTTCTGAATCCAAATCAAACTTCTTACATCGTGATTCATTATGGTTTGATTAGAATCAAGAAGATATTGCCAAATATCCAAAAGGATAAACATGAATCATTGCGGTTAAAAGTGGGATAACTTATTTATTCTAGCTCCTATGACATTGATTCAACTTCATGGTGTTTATCCACTGATTTTTAGTCCAAATAAAGATTATTTCATCTTGATTCATTCTGGTTTGATTAGAATCAAAAAGAAATTGCCAAATCTCCAAACAAGGTAAACTGGAATCACTTCGGTTGAAAGTGGGATAACTTCTTCATCATAACTCTTATGATATTGATTCAACTTCAGGGTGATTATCTACTGATTTATGAATCAAATCAAGAGTCTTACATCTTGATTCATTCGGGTTTGATTAAAATCAAGAAGAATTGCCATATCTCCGAACAGGGTAAACTAGAATTACTTCGGTTAAAAGAGGGATAACTTCTTCATGATAACTCCTATGATATTGGTTCAACTTCAGATGTATTATCCACTGATTTATGAATCCAAATCAAGATTTTTACATCGTGATTCATTCTGGTTTGATAAGAATTAAGAAGAAATTGCCAAATCACCAACAGGGTAAACTGGAATCACTTCGATTAAAAGTGGAATAACTTCTTCATCATAGCTCCTATGATATTGGCTCAACTTCAGGGTGATTATCCAGTGATTTATGAGTCCAAATTAAGCTTCTTAAATCGTGATTCATTCTGGTTTGATTAGAATCATTAAGAAATTGCCAAATCTTTAAACATGATAAATTGGAATTACTTCGACTAAAAGTGGGATAACTTCTTCATCATAACTCCTATGATATTGATTCAACTTCAGGGTGTTTATCCACTGATTTATGAATCCAAATCAAGTTTTTTACATCTTGATTCATTCTTTTTTTATTAGAATTAAGAAGAAATTGCGAAATCTCCAAACATGGCAAACTGGAATCACATCGGTTAAAAGTGAGATAACTTCTTCATCATAACTCCTATGATATTGGTTTAACTTCAGGGTGATTATCCACTGACTATGAGTCAAAATTAATCTCCTTACATCGTGATTCATTATGGTTTGATTAGTATCAAGAAGAAATTGTCAAATCTCCAAACAGGGTAAACTGGAATCACTTTGATTAAAAGTGGGATAACTTCTTCATCACAACTCCTTTGTTATTAATTCAACTTCAGGGTGATTATCCACTGATTTTTGAGTCCAAATCAATATTTTTAAAACGTTATTCATTCTGGTTTGATTAGAATCAATAAGAAATTGCCAAATCTACAAAGATGATAAAATGGAATCAGTTCTGTTAAAAGTGGGATAACTTCTTCATCATAGCTCCTATGGTATTGGCTCAACCTCAGGGTGATTATCCAATGATTTATGAGTCCAAATGAAACTTATTACATCGTGATTCATTGTGGTTTGATTAGAATCATTAAGAAATTGTTAAATCTCTAAACAGGATAAACTGGAATAACTTTGATTAAAAGTTGGATAACTTCTTCATCATAACTCCTATGATATTGATTCAACTTCAGGGTGTTTATCCACTGATTTATGAATCCAAATCAAGCTTTTTACATCGTGATTCATTCTTTTTTATTTGAAATAAGAAGAAATTGCCAAATCTCCAAACAGGGTAAACTGGAATCACTTCGGTTAAAAGTAGGATAACTTCTTCATCATAACTCCATATTGGTTAAAATTCAGGGTGATTATCCACTGATTTATGAGTCTAAATTAATCTTCATACATCGTGAAATTAGAATCATTAAGAAATTGTCAAATCTACAAACAGAGTAAACTGGAATCACTTCGGTTAAAAGTGGGATAACTTCTTCATGATAACTCTTATTATATTGGTTCAAGTTTAGGGTGATTATCCACTGATATATGAGTCCAAATAAATCATCTTACATCTTGATTCATTCTGGTTTGATTAGAATCAAGAAGAAATTGTCAAATCTCCAAACAGGGTAAACTGGAATCACTTGGACTAAAAGTGGGATAACTTTTTCATCATAGCTCCTATGATATTTGCTCAACTTTAGGGTGATTATCCAGTGATTTATGAGTCCAAATCAAGCTTCCTACATCGTGATTCATTCTGGTTTGATTAGAATCATTAAGATAACTTCTTCATCATAACTCCTATGATATTGATTCAACTTCAGGGAGAATATACAGTGATCTATAAGTCCAAATCAAGCTTTATTACATCGTGATTCATTATGGTTTGATTAGTATCAAGAAGATATTGCCAAATATCCATACATGATAAACTTGAATCACTGCGGTTAAAAGTGGAATAACTTCTTCATCATAACTCCTATGATATTGGTTCAAATTCAGGGTGATTATCCACTAATTTATGAATCCAAATCAAACTTCTTACATCGTGATTCAATATGGTTTATTAGAATCAAGAAGATATTGCCAAATATCCATACATGATAAACTTGAATCACTGCGGTTAAAAGTGGGATAACTTGTTTATCATAACTCCTATGATATTGATTCAACTTCAGGGTGTTTATTGACTGATTTTTTAGTCCAAATAAAGATTCTTTCATTTTGATTCATACTGGTTTGATTAGAATCAACAAGAAATTGCCAAATCTCCAAACAAGGTAAACTGGAATCACTTCGCTTAAAAGTGGGATAACTTCTTCATCATAACTCTTATGATATTGATTCAACTTCAGGGTGATTATCTACTGATTTATGAATCCAGATCAAGAGTCTTACATCTTGATTCATTCGGGTTTGATTAAAATCAAGAAGAATTGCCAAATCTCCGAACAGGGTAAACTAGAATCACTTCGGTTAAAAGAGGGATAACTTCTTCATGATAACTCCTTTGATATTGATTCAACTTCAGATGTATTTGTGAGAATAGACAGAATATGGTGTGTGAGGGGTGTTTAGAACAGAGAGTGGTCGATTTTGTCTTGTACAAAGAGAGAATGAGAGAATAGATATTGAAAGAGTATGAATGAGTTAAGGAGAATAAGTGGATGAGTATAAGTGATTCAGGGAGAGTATGGACGTGAGTATGAGAGTATATGAGAGCCTTAGAGAGTTATGAAACCATAGAATAGTAACCAGAGAATGGGTGAAGAAGAAACTTATTTCTTGCTTAAGATTTTCAGTTACAACCAAAAGGCCTTATATAGCCAATCAACTACAATAAAAAAAATCTTAAAATAAATGGACAAAGGGGAAGAGGACAAGAGGAGGCACGACCAGAATGGGTGAAAGTGACCTCTCCCAGCAGATCTCTTCCTTAGGTAAGACATGTGACTTTCCTTGGATTCAAATTCAAACAGCCACACTTGCCTCCAAACTTCTCGGTTATGCTGCCAGTCTTCTATAAGAGTTCTGTTCGACATCAAGAAGTGTCCCGGACTTTGCACTTCCTTTTTCTTGGTCTTAATAATCTCTTGCACAATATTTGCACATAACCGGACTTTGCACAGAGTGATTTGACCCAAACTTTGCATAAGTCTTCTTTGGGCAGACTGAGATTGTCCCGGACTTTGCACGATCTGATTCTCTTGCACAAATTCTGCACCAAAGATTATCTTAACCCTTGTTTCCACATTCATCTTTGGGTGATTGATGCTGAACCGAACTTTGCACATTCTTGATCTTTCTTGTGAAAACCTTGTGCATTATTTCTTTTGCACAATCTTTGCACAAGCGACTTGATCACCTTCAACTACTGCATCTCCCTTCTTCATTCCAACAGTATTATCCACTGATTTATGAATCCAAATCAAGATTTTTACATCATGATTCATTCTGGTTTGATAAGAATTAAGAAGAAATTTCCAAATCTCCAAAAAGGGTAAATTGGAATCACTTCGATTAAAAGTGGGATAACTTCTTCATCATAGCTCCTATGATATTGGCTCAACTTCAGGGTGATTATCTAGTGATTTATGAGTCCAAATCAAGCTTCTTACATCATAATTCATTCTGGTTTGATTAGAATCATTAAGAAATTGCCAAATCTCTAAACATGATAAAATTGGAATCACTTCGAATAAAGTGGGATAACTTTTTCATCATAAGTCTTATGATAGTGATTCAACTTCAAGGTGTTTATCCACTGATTTATGAATCCAAATCAAGTTTTTTACATCTTAATTTATTCTGTTTTGATTAGAATTAAGAAGAAATTACCAAATCTCCAAACATTGGCAAATTGGAATCACTTCGGTTAAAAGTGGGATAACTTCTTCATCATACTCCTATGATATTGGTTTAACTTTAGGGTGATTATCCACTGATTTATGAGTCTAAATTAATCTTCTTACATCGTGATTCATTATGGTTTGATTAGTATCAAGAAGAAATTGCAAAATCTCCAAATAGGGTAAACTGGAATCACTTTGATTAAAAGTGGGATAACTTCTACATCACAACTCCTTTGTTATTAATTCAACATCAGGGTGATTATCCACTGATTTGTGAGTCCAAATCAATCTTTTTACATCGGGATTCATTTTGGTTTGATTAGAATCAGTAAGAAATTGCCAAATCTACAAACATGATAAACTGAAATCACTTCGGTTAAAAGTGGGATAACTTCTTCATTATAGCTCCTATGATATTAGCTCAACTTCAGGGTGATTATCCAGGGATTTATGAGTCCAAATCAAGTTTCTTACATCTTGATTCATTCTGATTTGATTAGAATCATTAAGAAATTGCCAAATCTCTAAACAGGATAAAATGGAATCACTTCGATTAAAAGTTGGATAACTTCTTCATCATAACTCCTATTATATTAATTCAACTTCAGGGTGTTTATCCACAAATTTAGGAATTCAAATCAAGCTTTTTACATCGTGATTCATTCTGTTTTAATTAGAATCAAGAAGAAATTGTCAAATCTCCAAACAGGGTATACTGGAATCACTTCGATTAAAAGTGAGATAACTTCTTGATCATAACTCCTATGATATTGATTTAACTGCAGGGTGATTATCCACTGATTTATGAGTCCAAGTCAAGCTTCTTACATCGTGATTCATTCTGGTTTGATTAGAATCAAGAAGAAATTTCCAAAATCTCCAAACAGGGTAAACTTGAATCACTTCGGTTAAAATTGAGATAACTTCTTCATCATATGTCCTATAATATTGATTCAACTTCAGGGTGAATATCCACTGATTTATAATTCCAAATCAAGCTTTATTACATCGTGATTCATTATGGTTTGATTAGTATCAAGAAAAAATTGCCAAATCTCCAAACAGGGTAAACTTGGAATCACTTCGATTAAAAGTGGGATAACTTCTTCATCATAACTCCTATGATATTGGTTCAAATTCATGATGATTATCCACTGATTTATGAATCTAAATCAAACTTCTTACATCGTGATTCATTATGGTTTGATTAGAATCAAGAGATATTGCCAAATATCCAAACAGGATAAACTGGAATCATTGCGGTTAAAAGTGGTATAACTTCTTTATCATAACTCCTATGATATTGATTCACTTCAGGATGTTTATCGACTGATTTTTTAGTCCAAAAAAAGATTCTTTCATCTTAATTCATTCTGGTTTGATTAGAATCAAGAAGAAATTCCCAAATATCCAAACAAGTAAACTCGATCACTTCGGTTAAAAGTGGGATAACTTCTTCATCATAAGTCTTATGATGTTTGATTCAACTTCAGGGTGATTATCTACTGATTTATAAATCCAAATCATGATTCTTACATCTTGATTCATTCGGGTTTGATTAAAATCAAGAAGAATTGCCAAATCTTCGAACAGGGTAAACTGGAATCACTTCGGTTAGAGAGAGATAACTTCTTCATGATAACTCCTATGATATTGATTCAACTTCAGGGGTATTATCCACTGATTTATGAATCCAAATCAAGCTTTTTACATCATGATTCATTCTGGTTTGATTAGAATTAAGAAGAAATTGCGAAATCTCCAAACAGGGTAAACTGGAATCACTTCGATTAAAAGTGGGATAACTTCTTCATCATAGCTCCTATGATATTGGCTCAACTCCAGGGTGATTATCCAGTGATTTATGAGTCCCAAATTATGCTTCTTACATCATAACTCCTATGATAACTCCTATGATATTGGTTCACTTCAGGGTGATTATCCACTGAATTAGAGTCCAAATTAATCTTCTTACATCGTTATTATTTCTGGTGTGATTAGAATCATTAAGAAATTTTCAAATCTCCAAAAAGGGTAAACTGAAATCACTTTGGTTAAAACTGGGATAACTTCTTCATGATAACTCTATGATATTGGTTCAACTTCAGGGTGATTATCCACTGATATATGAGTCCAAATAAATCTTTTTACATCTTTATTCATTTTGGTTTGATTAGAATCAAGGATAAATTACCAAATCTCCAAAAAGGGTAAACTCGAATCACTTCGATTAAAAGTGGGATAACTTCTTGATCATAACTCCTATGATATTGATTTAACTGCAGGGTAATTCTCCACTGATATATGAGTCCAAGTCAAGCTTTTTAAATCTTGATTCATTATATTTTGATTAGAATCAAGAAGAAATTGGCAAATCTCCTAATAGGGTAAACTTGAATCACTTCGGTTAAAAGTGACATAACTTCTTCATCATAACTGCTATGATATTGATTCAACTTCAGGGTGGATATCCACTGATTTATGCGTCCAAATCAAGCTTCTTACATCGTGATTCATTATGATTTGATTAGTATCAAGAAGAAATTACAAAATCTCCAAACAGGGTAAACTGGAATCACTTCGATTAAAAGTGGGATAACTTCTTCATCATAACTCCTATGTTACTAATTAAACTTCAGGGTGATTATCCACTTATTTATTATTCCAAATCAAGTTTTTACATCGTGATTCATCCTGGTTTGATTAGAATCAATAAAAATTGTAAAATCTAAAAACATGATAAACTGGAATCACTTCGGTTAAAAGTGGGATAACTTCTTCATCATAACTCCTATGATATTTGATTCAACTTCAGGGTGATTATACACTGATTTATGAATCCAAATCAAGATTATTACATCTTGATTCATTCTGATTTAATTAAAATCAAGAAGAATTGCAAAATCACCAACAGGGGTAAACTGGAATCACTTCGGTTAAAAAGGGATAACTTCTTCATCATAACTCCTATGATATTGATTCAACTTCAGGGTGGTTATCTAGCTGATTTATTAGTTCCAATAAAAATTTTTACATCGTGAATCAATCTGGTCTGATTAGAATAAATAATAAATTCCCAAATCTCCAAAAAGGATAAACTAGAATCACTTTGATTAAAAGTGTGATAACTTCTTCCTCATTACTCCTCTGATATTGGTTCAACTTCAGGGTAATTATCCACTGATATATGAGTCCAAATAAAGCTTCTTACATCTTGATTCATTCTGGTTTGATTAGAATCAAGTAGAAATTGTCAAATCTCCAAACAGGGTAAACCGAAATCACTTCTATTAAAAGTGAGATAACTTCTTCATCATAACTCCTATGATAGTGATTAAACTTCAGGGTTATTATCCACTGATTTATGAGTCCAGATCAATATTTTTACATCGTATTCTGGTTTGATTAGAATTAAGAAGAAATTGGCAAATCTCCAAACAGGATAAACTGGAATCATTTCGGTCAAAGGTGGAGATATCTTCTTTATCATAACTCCTATGATATTGATTCAACTTCAAAGGGTTTATCCACTGAATTATGAATACAAATCAAGATTTTTACATCGTGATTCATTCTGTTTTGATTAGAATTAATAAGAAATTGCCAAATCTTCAAACAGGGTAAACTGGAATGACTTCGGTTCAAAGAGGGAAAACTTCTTCATCATAACTCCTATGATATTGGTTTAACTTCAGGGTGATTATCCACTGATTTATGAGTATAAATTAATATTCTTACATCATGATTCATTCTGGTTTGGTTAGAAACATTAAGAAATTGTGAAATCTCCAAACAGGGTAAACTGGAATCACTTCGGTTAAAAGTGAGATAACATCTTCATGATAACTCCTATTATATTGGTTCAAGTTCATGCTGATTATCAACTGATATATGAGTCCAAATAAATCTTCTTACATCTTGATTCATTCTGGTTTAATTAGAATCAACAAGAAATTGTCACATCTCCAAACAGGGTAAACTGGAATTATTTCGATTAAAACTAGGATAACTTCTTGATCATAACTCCTATGATATTGATTTAACTGCAGGGTGATTATCCACTGATTTATGAGTCCAAGTTAAGCTTCTTACATCGTGATTCATTCTGGTTCGATTAGAATCAAGAAGAAATTGCCAAATCTCCAAACAGGGTAAACTAGAATCACTTCGGTTAAAATTGAGATAACTTCTTCATCATAACTCCTACGATATTTATTGAACTTCAGGGTGAATATACACTGGTTTATGAGTCCAAATCAAGCTTTATTACATCGTGATTCATTATGGTTTGATTAGTATCAAGAAGAAATTGCCAAATCTCCAAACAGGATAAACTGGAATCACTTTGATTAAAAGTGGGATAACTTCTTCATCATAACTCCTATCTTATTAATTCAACTTCAGGGTGATTATCCACTGATTTATGAGTCCAAATCAAGCTTTTTACATCGTGATTCATTATGTTTTGATGAGAATCAATAAGAAATTGCTAAATCTACAAACATGATAAACTGGAATCACTTCGGTTAAAAGTGGGATAACTTCTTCATCATAACTCCTATAATATTGGTTCAACTTAAGGGTGATTAGCCACTAATTTGTGAGTCCAGATCAAGCTTCTTACATCGTTATTCATTCTGGTTTGGTTAGAATCAAGAAGAAATTGCGAAATATCCAAACATGGTAACTGGAATCACATTGGTTAAAAGTGGGATAACTTCTTTATCAAAACTCTTATGATATTAATTCCATTTCAGGGTGATTATCCACTGATTTTTTTATTCCAAATAAAGGTTCTTTCATCTTGATTCCTTCTGGTTTGATTATAATCAGGAAGAAATTGTCAAATCTCCAAACAAGGAAAACTGGAATCATTCGGTTAAAAGTGGGATAACTTCTTCATCATAAATTTATGATATTGATTCAAATTCAGGGTGATTATCTACTGATTTATAAATCAAATCAAGAGTCTTACATCTTGATTCATTCGGGTTTGGTATTGGTATGTAGACCTCATCATCTAACTCTCCTTGCAAGAAAAGCATTCTTCACATCCATTTGCCACAAATCTCATTCCAAATTAGTAACAATTGCGAAAAATATTCTAATGGTGTGAAGCTTTGCTACTGGTGCAAAGGTACAACATAATCCTCTCCGTATGTCTGAGTAAATCCTCTGCAACTAGCCTTGTCTTGCGCCTCTCAACCTTTCCATTTGCCAAATACTTAATGGTGAAAACCACTTGCTTGTCACTGCCTTCTTGCCTTTTGGAAGCTCAGCCTCATACCAAGTGTCATTGACTATCATAGCATTCGTTCCATTCCCAACAGGAGTCTCTCCACTCTTCAAGCTTCATTGCCTCTTCATATGACCTTGGGATATACTCCTGATCCAGTTGGCCAATAAAGACTTGGTGTTCTTGGGGATATTGAGCCAATGAACATACTGCCTGTAAAGGATGAGCTACTGCCTGTGAGTTGAAGTAGACCCTTGTGTTAATCCAATTTGAAGGATCCTTTTTCAGCCTTGTACTTCTCCTAAGAGGCTGAACTGCTTCAGGTTCTTCTTCTTCCTCATCAGATTCTGCTTCATCATTCTGATACACTGGCTCCTGTTCTCCTTGTTGGCTTTCATCCTGATCATGGTTTCTTGTTGATTCCCCCCTGCATGATCAGGATGAATGACTTCTACAGCTTTATCAACCCCATCTTTGTCAACTACAGCTTGTGACCATGTGAAGCTTCAGGTGAGTTTTCTCTTCTTTCCTGATGCGCCTAAGGCATACCAATTACCAAGACTCTCCAAAATGATCCTGAGGTTTGTAGGTTTCTCTGATGCTTGAGATAAATCCCTCAAGTCATCCCAAATCTTCTCCTCATAGTATCCCTTTGTCTCCAAAAACTTCACATCTCTTGATATTAATACCCTTCTTGACACTGGATCATAGCATTTATAACCCTTTTTGTGTTGGAGAGTATCAATGAACATAGCCTTTGAACTCTTAGCTTCAAGCTTGTTCCTCTGTTCCCCTGGTATCAACAAAAAGCAGAGGCATCCAACACACGCAGTTGGTCCAAAGGTGGCTTGGTCCTGTTTAGGGACCTCAAAAGGAGACAGGTCGTTGAGAACTTTTAGTTGGAGTCCTGTTGATCAGGTAACTAGCAGACATCACAACATCGCTCAAGAATCTCTTGGGAACATTGGTGTGAAACATCATTGATCTTGCCTACTTCCATCAAGGTGCATTTTTCTTCCTCTCAGCAACTCCATTCTGTTGAGGAGTGTAAGGACAACTTGTCTGATGAATAATTCCATGTTGAGCAAGGTATTGCTTGAATGCTTTGCTTGTGTACTCTCCACCATTATCTAACCTTAGGATTTTCAGCTTGGCATTGAAATGGTTGGAAACATGGGTCTGGAAGTTCTTGAAAGCCTCCAGCACCCTGTCCTTAGACTGAATCATTGTCACCCAAGTGTACTTGGACTTCTCATCAATGAAGGTGACAAAGTATTTGTGATTTTCTCTTGGACAGACAAGGAGCAGTCCACACATCAGAGTGAACCAGGTCAAAACATCTCTCATAGATAGTGCTTGACCTTGGAAAGACTTTCCTACAATGCTTTCCCAGGATGCAAGCTTCACATTCATCATTTTTAAACACCATGCCATGAAGCATCAGATTTAAAGCTCTGCTATGAGGATGTCCCAGTCTAGCATGCCATATAGTGTTCTCAACCCTCGTAGATGTACTGATCATACAACAAGAAGAAGATGATTTAGACAACTTAATCTTCTGAAGGTGATAAAGTTCCTCATGGCTGTACCCTTTTCCAATCACATGCCCTGTCTCCAGGTCTTGAAACTCAACCTCATCAGGTCTGAAGACAACTTGACAACTCAGATCAACTGTAGCTCATTTTCACTGATAGCAAATTTGATGTAAACTGAGGCATATATAAGGCAGTTGATTCCCTATCAAACAACCTAAGGTTCCCTATCCCTTCTATCTTAACCTTATCACCATTTGCTATAATCACATTTCCTGAGGCAGGCTTACATCACTAATCAGATTCCTATCACTAATCATATGATGACTAGCTCCTGAATCTATAATGATGGGTTTAGAGTCTAGAAAACGGTTTACCAGCCTTCTTGGATGTTATGATGGCCTTGGCAGCCTGATGAACTCATTCAAGTCACTCATGGTCGCCTGGACAATCACTACTGGTCGCACCAGATGCACTCCCCATGTTCTCCTTCATTTAAATCACTCTTGAAGGCAAAATACATGGTTTTTTCTTCAAATGTTTGGTGCTCAATCTTCTTAAGTAAATCCCTAGACAACTTAATATCCATCATCCTTGGCTTCAGGTTCATTCTTCTATGTTGTTTCTTAGCCTTTTTGTATTCAGGAACAACCTCATCCTCTTTTTCTTGCTTCGTGTGTTCTTTGTAAGTGAAACATGCTTCATTTCTTTCTCAAAGAGTGTGTTAGTGACTTGTTCTCTCTGGATAAGAGCACAAGCAGCTTCTACACTTGGAAGCTTGTCTTCTCTCAGAACATGCTTGATCAGATAATTGTATGAGGAGTTAAGGGTCAGTAGTAGACTGAAGACCTCATCTGTTCTTGTCTTTCTCTAAAGACTTTAGGATCAGTAGAACTTGGTCTAAGAATATTAAGCTCTGACCATAGGCTTCTAAACTTCCCAAAGTGCTGGTTGAACACTCCTACGTCTTGTTTGAGGCTATTGATAGCTTGCTTGACTTCAAACACCCTGCTTAGATTAGACATGTTGCCAAACACCTTGCTAAGTGTATCCCACAACTCTTTGGAGCTCTCACAGTAGGAGTAAGCTTCTAATATTGATGGTTCAAGAGAATTTTGGATGATAGATAACACCATGAGGTCCTCCTGACCCCATCTTTCTTCATCCATCAAGATTATCTCCTTGCCATCTTCCCCTTGGGACAGTCTGTATTGGTGCCTCACCAGTTGTGACATGGCTCCACAAACCTTTTCCTCCAAGGGTTGTCTTCACCATTCTTGACAAGAGGAGGTAGTTAACTCCCTTCAGTGTCACTGGAATGGTCACCTTTTTCGAATCCTCCATCTTTACCAGCTATGGACCACTGGATAATAGAGTAAACTCAAGAGAGAATTTGAAAAATCAGAGAAATTGCGGAAGTTAAGTGATAGAGACTGAAGAGAATGAATAGAATAAAGGTCTCAAGAGCTATATTGCTATGATACCATGTTAGAATGAGAAAATTATAAGGTTCTGGCTACTGGAAAGTCAAGAACATGAAGAACAAGAGAGAGAGAGTGAGAAAGAAAGTGAATTTCAAAAATAGAGAGAGAGAAGGAGAATAATTCCTTGTCTTCATTACTTTGGGATACAATAACACATATAAAGAGACAAATCCCCAAGAATTGATTAAACAATAAAATACAACAAGAGAAGAGGACAAAAAGGTTCAGTAGGCTCTGTGAAAGTGACAGCACATAAACTGTCTTCTAGCATTCAAATCCTTATTCAGACATGTGACTTCTCTCCAACTGATCTCCAATGTCTTTCTTTCTTGAGTCAGACTGAGAAAGGTCTTTTTGGTTGATATGTAACTATTCTCTTTAGTCCAGCAATTCATTTCCTGCCTTGCAAGTCACGCTAGGTCTAGGAGTGCCAAATTGTCTAATTGCACCTTCTGTCTTGTCTTCTTTCTTTGTCATTCATTTATTTATATCAACAGGTTCTTCATCTCAATACTCCCCCTCAAGCTTGACCTTAGGAACTTGTCAAGCTTGGAAACATGAAGAACTTCCCTCATTAAAACCTTAGTGCGCAAAACCCAGTGGGACAAAAACACACTAAGGAAAAAGAGTAGAAGCCTTCATGTTAGGAGAGTCAGTGAGAAGTGAGTCTATGAGTCCCAAACTTAGGGTGGATGAACTCACAGGACTTTGTTGCTTGCTGCCTTTGTGAAGATGTCAGCTAGCTGGTCTTCGCTCCTCGTATAGCATGGAAGGATGACTTGCTGCTCCACTGCTTGTCTAACCTTGTGGCAGTCCACTTCTATATGCTTGGTCCTCTCATGAAAGACTGAGTTGGATGCTATGTGTATGGCCGCCTAATTATCACAGTGCATGGTGATAGGAGAAGTTGTATCTATGGCCAAGTCCCTCAGCAGTCCCTCTATCCATATGAGTTCAATAGTAAGCTTCCTCATAGATCGGTACTCTGCCTCAGCACTTGAACAAGACACTACCTTTTGCTTCTTGCTCTTCCAAGTGACCAAATTTCCTCCAATGAAGGTGCAGTAACCTGTTGTTGATCTCCTATCCACTCTGTCTCCAGCCCAATCAGCATCACAATACCCAACAATCTCAGTGCTTCCATTGCAACCCATCCAAACACCTTGACCAGGAGCTTCTCTTAAATATCTGAGGATCATCTCAACCATGTTCCAGTGATGAACCTTAGGGGTTTGCATGTGCTGACTCACTTGATTCACATCAAAAATTGGCTACAAATGTTCCTGGCCTTGTGATGATCAGATATATGAGCTTCCAACCATTCTTCTATACTTCTTGACATCACCAAATGGAGTGTCTTCAAACTCCCCCTCTCTCATCACCTTTGTACCCATCTTCAAGAGGAGTCTTAGCTTGTCTTCCTTCAAGGTTTCCTGCCTCACTATACAGATCCATAAAATATTTCCTATGAGACAGAAATAGTCCTTCCTTGGATCTACACACTTCAATTCCAAGGAAATACCTGAGCTCTCAAGATCCTTGATGTTAAGACACAAAGTACCCCAGATCAAGTCAGCGGATGTTTTCTTCTT